>CM064483.1:13365018-13471173 GCA_032716605.1 Paralithodes platypus | reverse complement strand
TCGTCTATGGAGTTTTTAAACTTTAAAATAGGCCTAGGGGGCCTAAAAATATGTCAAAATTATAAACAATATATACCGTTGAATCCGCAACGGCGAGACGAATCCAAATATGTAATAATATTGACAAGTCAAAATTCGACCAAAATCACCGATTTGCCTGGGCTTAAACCCAAGTTTTTTGAGAAAATATTTTCGATTCTGGCCGAATGGCTGGGCGAAAATGAAATCTAAGACCATGTCTAGAAGCAGCTGGCCGAGAAAAATCGAATGGCACCAAGTAGAATTCCCTAGGACTTATAGTTTGGCCTACAGAGGACTTTTAAAGTCCAAAAAACGGTCCCCTGGGCTCTCCAGGAAGGCCCGTCAAAATCGAAATCCTAAACTAATGGTCCGATTTTAATTCTGTTTGCGCCATTCGATTCAGCTTGCCAAACTGTACTTAAGGTATAAATTTAAACAAAATCCGTTCATAAATAACTCGTCTATGGAGTTTTTAAACTTTAAAATAGGCCTAGGGGGCCTAAAAATAGGTCAAAATTAAAAAAATATATACCGTTGAATCCGCAACGGCGAGACGAATCCAAATATGTAATAATATTGACAAGTCAAAATTCGACCAAAATCACCGATTAGCCTGGGCTTAAACCCAAGGTTTTTTGAGAAAATATTTTCGATTCTGGCCGAATGGCTGGGCGAAAATGAAATCTAAGACCATGTCTAGAAGCAGCTCGGCGCGAAAAATCGAATGGCACCAAGTAGAATTCCCTAGGACTTATAGTTTGGGCTACAGAGGACTTTTAAAGTCCAAAAAACGGTCCCCTGGGCTCTCCAGGAAGGCCCGTCAAAATCGAAATCCTAAACTAATGGTCCGATTTTAATTCTGTTTGCGCCATTCGATTCAGCTTGCCAAAGTGTACTTATGGTATAAATTTAAACAAAATCCGTTCATAAATAACTCGTCTATGGAGTTTTTAAACTTTAAAATAGGCCTAGGGGGCCTAAAAATAGGTCAAAATTAAAAATATATACCGTTGAATCCGCAACGGCGAGACGAATCCAAATATGTAATAATATTGACAAGTCAAAATTCGACCAAAATCACCGATTTCCCTGGGCTTAAACCCAAGTTTTTTTGAGAAAATATTTTCGATTCTGGCCGAATGGCTGGGCGAAAATGAAATCTAAGACCATGTCTAGAAGCAGCTCGGCCAGAAAAATCGAATGGCACCAAGTAGAATTCCCTAGGACTTATAGTTTGGCCTACAGAGGACTTTTAAAGTCCAAAAAACGGTCCCCTGGGCTCTCCAGGAAGGCCCGTCAAAATCGAAATCCTAAACTAATGGTCCGATTTTAATTCTGTTTGCGCCATTCGATTCAGCTTGCCAAACTGTACTTAAGGTATAAATTTAAACAAAATCCGTTCATAAATAACTCGTCTATGGAGTTTTTAAACTTTAAAATAGGCCTAGGGGGCCTAAAATAGGTCAAAATTAAAAAAATATATACCGTTGAATCCGCAACGGCGAGACGAATCCAAATATGTAATAATATTGACAAGTCAAAATTCGACCAAAATCACCGATTTCCCTGGGCTTAAACCCAAGTTTTTTTGAGAAAATATTTTCGATTCTGGCCGAATGGCTGGGCGAAAATGAAATCTAAGACCATGTCTAGAAGCAGCTCGGCCAGAAAAATCGAATGGCACCAAGTAGAATTCCCTAGGACTTATAGTTTGGGCTACAGAGGACTTTTAAAGTCCAAAAAACGGTCCCCTGGGCTCTCCAGGAAGGCCCGTCAAAATCGAAATCCTAAACTAATGGTCCGATTTTAATTCTGTTTGCGCCATTCGATTCAGCTTGCCAAACTGTACTTAAGGTATAAATTTAAACAAAATCCGTTCATAAATAACTCGTCTATGGAGTTTTTAAACTTTAAAATAGGCCTAGGGGGCCTAAAAATAGGTCAAAATTAAAAAATATATACCGTTGAATCCGCAACGGCGAGACGAATCCAAATATGTAATAATATTGACAAGTCAAAATTCGACCAAAATCACCGATTTCCCTGGGCTTAAACCCAAGTTTTTTTTGAGAAAATATTTTCGATTCTGGCCGAATGGCTGGGCGAAAATGAAATCTAAGACCATGTCTAGAAGCAGCTCGCCAGAAAAATCGAATGGCACCAAGTAGAATTCCCTAGGACTTATAGTTTGGGCTACAGAGGACTTTTAAAGTCCAAAAAAACGGTCCCCTGGGCTCTCCAGGAAGGCCCGTCAAAATCGAAATCCTAAACTAATGGTCCGATTTTAATTCTGTTTGCGCCATTCGATTCAGCTTGCCAAACTGTACTTAAGGTATAAATTTAAACAAAATCCGTTCATAAATAACTCGTCTATGGAGTTTTTAAACTTTAAAATAGGCCTAGGGGGCCTAAAAATAGGTCAAAATTAAAAAACATATATACCGTTGAATCCGCAACGGCGAGACGAATCCAAATATGTAATAATATTGACAAGTCAAAATTCGACCAAAATCACCGATTTCCCTGGGCTTAAACCCAAGTTTTTTGAGAAAATATTTTCGATTCTGGCCGAATGGCTGGGCGAAAATGAAATCTAAGACCATGTCTAGAAGCAGCTCGGCCAGAAAAATCGAATGGCACCAAGTAGAATTCCCTAGGACTTATAGTTTGGCCTACAGAGGACTTTTAAAGTCCAAAAAACGGTCCCTGGGCTCTCCAGGAAGGCCCGTCAAAATCGAAATCCTAAACTAATGGTCCGATTTTAATTCTGTTTGCGCCATTCGATTCAGCTTGCCAAACTGTACTTAAGGTATAAATTTAAACAAAATCCGTTCATAAATAACTCGTCTATGGAGTTTTTAAACTTTAAAATAGGCCTAGGGGGCCTAAAAATAGGTCAAAATTAAAAAATATATACCGTTGAATCCGCAACGGCGAGACGAATCCAAATATGTAATAATATTGACAAGTCAAAATTCGACCAAAATCACCGATTTCCCTGGGCTTAAACCCAAGGTTTTTTGAGAAAATATTTTCGATTCTGGCCGAATGGCTGGGCGAAAATGAAATCTAAGACCATGTCTAGAAGCAGCTCGGCCAGAAAAATCGAATGGCACCAAGTAGAATTCCCTAGGACTTATAGTTTGGCCTACAGAGGACTTTTAAAGTCCAAAAAACGGTCCCCTGGGCTCTCCAGGAAGGCCCGTCAAAATCGAAATCCTAAACTAATGGTCCGATTTTAATTCTGTTTGCGCCATTCGATTCAGCTTGCCAAACTGTACTTAAGGTATAAATTTAAACAAAATCCGTTCATAAATAACTCGTCTATGGAGTTTTTAAACTTTAAAATAGGCCTAGGGGGCCTAAAAATAGGTCAAAATTAAAAAACATATATACCGTTGAATCCGCAACGGCGAGACGAATCCAAATATGTAATAATATTGACAAGTCAAAATTCGACCAAAATCACCGATTTCCCTGGGCTTAAACCCAAGGTTTTTTGAGAAAATATTTTCGATTCTGGCCGAATGGCTGGGCGAAAATGAAATCTAAGACCATGTCTAGAAGCAGCTCGGCCAGAAAAATCGAATGGCACCAAGTAGAATTCCCTAGGACTTATAGTTTGGCCTACAGAGGACTTTTAAAGTCCAAAAAACGGTCCCCTGGGCTCTCCAGGAAGGCCCGTCAAAATCGAAATCCTAAACTAATGGTCCGATTTTAATTCTGTTTGCGCCATTCGATTCAGCTTGCCAAACTGTACTTAAGGTATAAATTTAAACAAAATCCGTTCATAAATAACTCGTCTATGGAGTTTTTAAACTTTAAAATAGGCCTAGGGGGCCTAAAAATAGGTCAAAATTAAAAAACATATATACCGTTGAATCCGCAACGGCGAGACGAATCCAAATATGTAATAATATTGACAAGTCAAAATTCGACCAAAATCACCGATTTCCCTGGGCTTAAACCCAAGTTTTTTTTGAGAAAATATTTTCGATTCTGGCCGAATGGCTGGGCGAAAATGAAATCTAAGACCATGTCTAGAAGCAGCTCGGCCAGAAAAATCGAATGGCACCAAGTAGAATTCCCTAGGACTTATAGTTTGGCCTACAGAGGACTTTTAAAGTCCAAAAAACGGTCCCCTGGGCTCTCCAGGAAGGCCCGTCAAAATCGAAATCCTAAACTAATGGTCCGATTTTAATTCTGTTTGCGCCATTCGATTCAGCTTGCCAAACTGTACTTAAGGTATAAATTTAAACAAAATCCGTTCATAAATAACTCGTCTATGGAGTTTTTAAACTTTAAAATAGGCCTAGGGGGCCTAAAAATAGGTCAAAATTAAAAACATATATACCGTTGAATCCGCAACGGCGAGACGAATCCAAATATGTAATAATATTGACAAGTCAAAATTCGACCAAAATCACCGATTTCCCTGGGCTTAAACCCAAGGTTTTTTGAGAAAATATTTTCGATTCTGGCCGAATGGCTGGGCGAAAATGAAATCTAAGACCATGTCTAGAAGCAGCTCGGCCAGAAAAATCGAATGGCACCAAGTAGAATTCCCTAGGACTTATAGTTTGGCCTACAGAGGACTTTTAAAGTCCAAAAAACGGTCCCCTGGGCTCTCCAGGAAGGCCCGTCAAAATCGAAATCCTAAACTAATGGTCCGATTTTAATTCTGTTTGCGCCATTCGATTCAGCTTGCCAAACTGTACTTAAGGTATAAATTTAAACAAAATCCGTTCATAAATAACTCGTCTATGGAGTTTTTAAACTTTAAAATAGGCCTAGGGGGCCTAAAAATAGGTCAAAATTAAAAAACATATATACCGTTGAATCCGCAACGGCGAGACGAATCCAAATATGTAATAATATTGACAAGTCAAAATTCGACCAAAATCACCGATTTCCCTGGGCTTAAACCCAAGTTTTTTTGAGAAAATATTTTCGATTCTGGCCGAATGGCTGGGCGAAAATGAAATCTAAGACCATGTCTAGAAGCAGCTCGGCCAGAAAAATCGAATGGCACCAAGTAGAATTCCCTAGGACTTATAGTTTGGCCTACAGAGGACTTTTAAAGTCCAAAAAACGGTCCCCTGGGCTCTCCAGGAAGGCCCGTCAAAATCGAAATCCTAAACTAATGGTCCGATTTTAATTCTGTTTGCGCCATTCGATTCAGCTTGCCAAACTGTACTTAAGGTATAAATTTAAACAAAATCCGTTCATAAATAACTCGTCTATGGAGTTTTTAAACTTTAAAATAGGCCTAGGGGGCCTAAAAATAGGTCAAAATTAAAAACATATATACCGTTGAATCCGCAACGGCGAGACGAATCCAAATATGTAATAATATTGACAAGTCAAAATTCGACCAAAATCACCGATTTCCCTGGGCTTAAAATCCAAGTTTTTTTGAGAAAATATTTTCGATTCTGGCCGAATGGCTGGGCGAAAATGAAATCTAAGACCATGTCTAGAAGCAGCTCGGCCAGAAAAATCGAATGGCACCAAGTAGAATTCCCTAGGACTTATAGTTTGGCCTACAGAGGACTTTTAAAGTCCAAAAAACGGTCCCCTGGGCTCTCCAGGAAGGCCCGTCAAAATCGAAATCCTAAACTAATGGTCCGATTTTAATTCTGTTTGCGCCATTCGATTCAGCTTGCCAAACTGTACTTAAGGTATAAATTTAAACAAAATCCGTTCATAAATAACTCGTCTATGGAGTTTTTAAACTTTAAAATAGGCCTAGGGGGCCTAAAAATAGGTCAAAATTAAAAAACATATATACCGTTGAATCCGCAACGGCGAGACGAATCCAAATATGTAATAATATTGACAAGTCAAAATTCGACCAAAATCACCGATTTCCCTGGGCTTAAACCCAAGGTTTTTTGAGAAAATATTTTCGATTCTGGCCGAATGGCTGGGCGAAAATGAAATCTAAGACCATGTCTAGAAGCAGCTCGGCCAGAAAAATCGAATGGCACCAAGTAGAATTCCCTAGGACTTATAGTTTGGCCTACAGAGGACTTTTAAAGTCCAAAAAACGGTCCCCTGGGCTCTCCAGGAAGGCCCGTCAAAATCGAAATCCTAAACTAATGGTCCGATTTTAATTCTGTTTGCGCCATTCGATTCAGCTTGCCAAACTGTACTTAAGGTATAAATTTAAACAAAATCCGTTCATAAATAACTCGTCTATGGAGTTTTTAAACTTTAAAATAGGCCTAGGGGGCCTAAAAATAGGTCAAAATTAAAAAACATATATACCGTTGAATCCGCAACGGCGAGACGAATCCAAATATGTAATAATATTGACAAGTCAAAATTCGACCAAAATCACCGATTTCCCTGGGCTTAAACCCAAGTTTTTTTGAGAAAATATTTTCGATTCTGGCCGAATGGCTGGGCGAAAATGAAATCTAAGACCATGTCTAGAAGCAGCTCGGCCAGAAAAATCGAATGGCACCAAGTAGAATTCCCTAGGACTTATAGTTTGGCCTACAGAGGACTTTTAAAGTCCAAAAAAACGGTCCCCTGGGCTCTCCAGGAAGGCCCGTCAAAATCGAAATCCTAAACTAATGGTCCGATTTTAATTCTGTTTGCGCCATTCGATTCAGCTTGCCAAACTGTACTTAAGGTATAAATTTAAACAAAATCCGTTCATAAATAACTCGTCTATGGAGTTTTTAAACTTTAAAATAGGCCTAGGGGGCCTAAAAATAGGTCAAAATTAAAAAACATATATACCGTTGAATCCGCAACGGCGAGACGAATCCAAATATGTAATAATATTGACAAGTCAAAATTCGACCAAAATCACCGATTTCCCTGGGCTTAAACCCAAGTTTTTTTGAGAAAATATTTTCGATTCTGGCCGAATGGCTGGGCGAAAATGAAATCTAAGACCATGTCTAGAAGCAGCTCGGCCAGAAAAATCGAATGGCACCAAGTAGAATTCCCTAGGACTTATAGTTTGGCCTACAGAGGACTTTTAAAGTCCAAAAAACGCTTCCCTGGGCTCTCCAGGAAGGCCCGTCAAAATCGAAATCCTAAACTAATGGTCCGATTTTAATTCTGTTTGCGCCATTCGATTCAGCTTGCCAAACTGTACTTAAGGTATAAATTTAAACAAAATCCGTTCATAAATAACTCGTCTATGGAGTTTTTAAACTTTAAAATAGGCCTAGGGGGCCTAAAAATAGGTCAAAATTAAAAAACATATATACCGTTGAATCCGCAACGGCGAGACGAATCCAAATATGTAATAATATTGACAAGTCAAAATTCGACCAAAATCACCGATTTCCCTGGGCTTAAACCCAAGGTTTTTTGAGAAAATATTTTCGATTCTGGCCGAATGGCTGGGCGAAAATGAAATCTAAGACCATGTCTAGAAGCAGCTCGGCCAGAAAAATCGAATGGCACCAAGTAGAATTCCCTAGGACTTATAGTTTGGCCTACAGAGGACTTTTAAAGTCCAAAAAACGGTCCCCTGGGCTCTCCAGGAAGGCCCGTCAAAATCGAAATCCTAAACTAATGGTCCGATTTTAATTCTGTTTGCGCCATTCGATTCAGCTTGCCAAACTGTACTTAAGGTATAAATTTAAACAAAATCCGTTCATAAATAACTCGTCTATGGAGTTTTTAAACTTTAAAATAGGCCTAGGGGGCCTAAAAATAGGTCAAAATTAAAAAACATATATACCGTTGAATCCGCAACGGCGAGACGAATCCAAATATGTAATAATATTGACAAGTCAAAATTCGACCAAAATCACCGATTTCCCTGGGCTTAAACCCAAGTTTTTTGAGAAAATATTTTCGATTCTGGCCGAATGGCTGGGCGAAAATGAAATCTAAGACCATGTCTAGAAGCAGCTCGGCCAGAAAAATCGAATGGCACCAAGTAGAATTCCCTAGGACTTATAGTTTGGCCTACAGAGGACTTTTAAAGTCCAAAAAACGGTCCCCTGGGCTCTCCAGGAAGGCCCGTCAAAATCGAAATCCTAAACTAATGGTCCGATTTTAATTCTGTTTGCGCCATTCGATTCAGCTTGCCAAACTGTACTTAAGGTATAAATTTAAACAAAATCCGTTCATAAATAACTCGTCTATGGAGTTTTTAAACTTTAAAATAGGCCTAGGGGGCCTAAAAATAGGTCAAAATTAAAAAAATAATTATACCATTGAAACCGCATCGGCGAGACGAATCTAAATATGAAATAATATTGACAAGTCAAAATTCGACCAAAATCACCGATTTGCCTGGGCTTAAGGCGAGACGAATCCAAATATGTAATAATATTGAAAAGTCAAAATTCGACCAAAATCACCGATTTGCCTGAGCTTAAAACCCAAGTTTTTTTGAGAAAATATTTTCGATTCTGGCTGAATGGCTGGGCGAAAATGAAATCTAAGACCATGTCTAGAAGCAGCTCGGCGAGAAAAATCGAATGGCACCAAGTAGAATTCCCTAGGACTTATAGTTTGGCCTACAGAGGACTTTTAAAGTCCAAAAAACGGTCCCCTGGGCTCTCCAGGAAGGCCCGTCAAAATCGAAATCCTAAACTAATGGTCCGATTTTAATTCTGTTTGCGCCATTCGATTCAGCTTGCCAAACTGTACTTAAGGTATAAATTTAAACAAAATCCGTTCATAAATAACTCGTCTATGGAGTTTTTAAACTTTAAAATAGGCCTAGGGGGCCTAAAAATAGGTCAAAATTAAAAAACATATATACCGTTGAATCCGCAACGGCGAGACGAATCCAAATATGTAATAATATTGACAAGTCAAAATTCGACCAAAATCACCGATTTCCCTGGGCTTAAACCCAAGGTTTTTTTGAGAAAATATTTTCGATTCTGGCCGAATGGCTGGGCGAAAATGAAATCTAAGACCATGTCTAGAAGCAGCTCGGCCAGAAAAATCGAATGGCACCAAGTAGAATTCCCTAGGACTTATAGTTTGGCCTACAGAGGACTTTTAAAGTCCAAAAAACGGTCCCCTGGGCTCTCCAGGAAGGCCCGTCAAAATCGAAATCCTAAACTAATGGTCCGATTTTAATTCTGTTTGCGCCATTCGATTCAGCTTGCCAAACTGTACTTAAGGTATAAATTTAAACAAAATCCGTTCATAAATAACTCGTCTATGGAGTTTTTAAACTTTAAAATAGGCCTAGGGGGCCTAAAAATAGGTCAAAATTAAAAAACATATATACCGTTGAATCCGCAACGGCGAGACGAATCCAAATATGTAATAATATTGACAAGTCAAAATTCGACCAAAATCACCGATTTCCCTGGGCTTAAACCCAAGGTTTTTTGAGAAAATATTTTCGATTCTGGCCGAATGGCTGGGCGAAAATGAAATCTAAGACCATGTCTAGAAGCAGCTCGGCCAGAAAAATCGAATGGCACCAAGTAGAATTCCCTAGGACTTATAGTTTGGCCTACAGAGGACTTTTAAAGTCCAAAAAACGGTCCCCTGGGCTCTCCAGGAAGGCCCGTCAAAATCGAAATCCTAAACTAATGGTCCGATTTTAATTCTGTTTGCGCCATTCGATTCAGCTTGCCAAACTGTACTTAAGGTATAAATTTAAACAAAATCCGTTCATAAATAACTCGTCTATGGAGTTTTTAAACTTTAAAATAGGCCTAGGGGGCCTAAAAATAGGTCAAAATTAAAAAACATATATACCGTTGAATCCGCAACGGCGAGACGAATCCAAATATGTAATAATATTGACAAGTCAAAATTCGACCAAAATCACCGATTTCCCTGGGCTTAAACCCAAGTTTTTTTGAGAAAATATTTTCGATTCTGGCCGAATGGCTGGGCGAAAATGAAATCTAAGACCATGTCTAGAAGCAGCTCGGCCAGAAAAATCGAATGGCACCAAGTAGAATTCCCTAGGACTTATAGTTTGGCCTACAGAGGACTTTTAAAGTCCAAAAAACGGTCCCCTGGGCTCTCCAGGAAGGCCCGTCAAAATCGAAATCCTAAACTAATGGTCCGATTTTAATTCTGTTTGCGCCATTCGATTCAGCTTGCCAAACTGTACTTAAGGTATAAATTTAAACAAAATCCGTTCATAAATAACTCGTCTATGGAGTTTTTAAACTTTAAAATAGGCCTAGGGGGCCTAAAAATAGGTCAAAATTAAAAAACATATATACCGTTGAATCCGCAACGGCGAGACGAATCCAAATATGTAATAATATTGACAAGTCAAAATTCGACCAAAATCACCGATTTCCCTGGGCTTAAACCCAAGTTTTTTTTGAGAAAATATTTTCGATTCTGGCCGAATGGCTGGGCGAAAATGAAATCTAAGACCATGTCTAGAAGCAGCTCGGCCAGAAAAATCGAATGGCACCAAGTAGAATTCCCTAGGACTTATAGTTTGGCCTACAGAGGACTTTTAAAGTCCAAAAAACGGTCCCCTGGGCTCTCCAGGAAGGCCCGTCAAAATCGAAATCCTAAACTAATGGTCCGATTTTAATTCTGTTTGCGCCATTCGATTCAGCTTGCCAAACTGTACTTAAGGTATAAATTTAAACAAAATCCGTTCATAAATAACTCGTCTATGGAGTTTTTAAACTTTAAAATAGGCCTAGGGGGCCTAAAAATAGGTCAAAATTAAAAAAAATATATACCGTTGAATCCGCAACGGCGAGACGAATCCAAATATGTAATAATATTGACAAGTCAAAATTCGACCAAAATCACCGATTTCCCTGGGCTTAAACCCAAGTTTTTTTGAGAAAATATTTTCGATTCTGGCCGAATGGCTGGGCGAAAATGAAATCTAAGACCATGTCTAGAAGCAGCTCGGCCAGAAAAATCGAATGGCACCAAGTAGAATTCCCTAGGACTTATAGTTTGGCCTACAGAGGACTTTTAAAGTCCAAAAAACGGTCCCCTGGGCTCTCCAGGAAGGCCCGTCAAAATCGAAATCCTAAACTAATGGTCCGATTTTAATTCTGTTTGCGCCATTCGATTCAGCTTGCCAAACTGTACTTAAGGTATAAATTTAAACAAAATCCGTTCATAAATAACTCGTCTATGGAGTTTTTAAACTTTAAAATAGGCCTAGGGGGCCTAAAAATAGGTCAAAATTAAAAAACATATATACCGTTGAATCCGCAACGGCGAGACGAATCCAAATATGTAATAATATTGACAAGTCAAAATTCGACCAAAATCACCGATTTCCCTGGGCTTAAACCCAAGGTTTTTTGAGAAAATATTTTCGATTCTGGCCGAATGGCTGGGCGAAAATGAAATCTAAGACCATGTCTAGAAGCAGCTCGGCCAGAACAATCGAATGGCACCAAGTAGAATTCCCTAGGATGTATAGTTTGGCCTACAGAGGACTTTTAAAGTCCAACAAACGGTCCCCTGGGCTCTCCAGGAAGGCCCGTCAACATCGAAATCCTAAACTAATGGTCCGATTTTAATTCTGTTTGCGCCATTCGATTCAGCTTGCCAAACTGTACTTAAGGTATAAATTTAAACAAAATCCGTTCATAAATAACTCGTCTATGGAGTTTTTAAACTTTAAAATAGGCCTAGGGGGCCTAAAAATAGGTCAAAATTAAAAAACATATATACCGTTGAATCCGCAACGGCGAGACGAATCCAAATATGTAATAATATTGACAAGTCAAAATTCGACCAAAATCACCGATTTCCCTGGGCTTAAACCCAAGGTTTTTTGAGAAAATATTTTCGATTCTGGCCGAATGGCTGGGCGAAAATGAAATCTAAGACCATGTCTAGAAGCAGCTCGGCCAGAAAAATCGAATGGCACCAAGTAGAATTCCCTAGGACTTATAGTTTGGCCTACAGAGGACTTTTAAAGTCCAAAAAACGGTCCCCTGGGCTCTCCAGGAAGGCCCGTCAAAATCGAAATCCTAAACTAATGGTCCGATTTTAATTCTGTTTGCGCCATTCGATTCAGCTTGCCAAACTGTACTTAAGGTATAAATTTAAACAAAATCCGTTCATAAATAACTCGTCTATGGAGTTTTTAAACTTTAAAATAGGCCTAGGGGGCCTAAAAATAGGTCAAAATTAAAAAACATATATACCGTTGAATCCGCAACGGCGAGACGAATCCAAATATGTAATAATATTGACAAGTCAAAATTCGACCAAAATCACCGATTTCCCTGGGCTTAAACCCAAGTTTTTTTGAGAAAATATTTTCGATTCTGGCCGAATGGCTGGGCGAAAATGAAATCTAAGACCATGTCTAGAAGCAGCTCGGCCAGAAAAATCGAATGGCACCAAGTAGAATTCCCTAGGACTTATAGTTTGGCCTACAGAGGACTTTTAAAGTCCAAAAAACGGTCCCCTGGGCTCTCCAGGAAGGCCCGTCAAAATCGAAATCCTAAACTAATGGTCCGATTTTAATTCTGTTTGCGCCATTCGATTCAGCTTGCCAAACTGTACTTAAGGTATAAATTTAAACAAAATCCGTTCATAAATAACTCGTCTATGGAGTTTTTAAACTTTAAAATAGGCCTAGGGGGCCTAAAAATAGGTCAAAATTAAAAAACATATATACCGTTGAATCCGCAACGGCGAGACGAATCCAAATATGTAATAATATTGACAAGTCAAAATTCGACCAAAATCACCGATTTCCCTGGGCTTAAACCCAAGTTTTTTTGAGAAAATATTTTCGATTCTGGCCGAATGGCTGGGCGAAAATGAAATCTAAGACCATGTCTAGAAGCAGCTCGGCCAGAAAAATCGAATGGCACCAAGTAGAATTCCCTAGGACTTATAGTTTGGCCTACAGAGGACTTTTAAAGTCCAAAAAACGGTCCCCTGGGCTCTCCAGGAAGGCCCGTCAAAATCGAAATCCTAAACTAATGGTCCGATTTTAATTCTGTTTGCGCCATTCGATTCAGCTTGCCAAACTGTACTTAAGGTATAAATTTAAACAAAATCCGTTCATAAATAACTCGTCTATGGAGTTTTTAAACTTTAAAATAGGCCTAGGGGGCCTAAAAATAGGTCAAAATTAAAAAACATATATACCGTTGAATCCGCAACGGCGAGACGAATCCAAATATGTAATAATATTGACAAGTCAAAATTCGACCAAAATCACCGATTTCCCTGGGCTTAAACCCAAGTTTTTTTTGAGAAAATATTTTCGATTCTGGCCGAATGGCTGGGCGAAAATGAAATCTAAGACCATGTCTAGAAGCAGCTCGGCCAGAAAAATCGAATGGCACCAAGTAGAATTCCCTAGGACTTATAGTTTGGCCTACAGAGGACTTTTAAAGTCCAAAAAACGGTCCCCTGGGCTCTCCAGGAAGGCCCGTCAAAATCGAAATCCTAAACTAATGGTCCGATTTTAATTCTGTTTGCGCCATTCGATTCAGCTTGCCAAACTGTACTTAAGGTATAAATTTAAACAAAATCCGTTCATAAATAACTCGTCTATGGAGTTTTTAAACTTTAAAATAGGCCTAGGGGGCCTAAAAATAGGTCAAAATTAAAAAACATATATACCGTTGAATCCGCAACGGCGAGACGAATCCAAATATGTAATAATATTGACAAGTCAAAATTCGACCAAAATCACCGATTTCCCTGGGCTTAAACCCAAGGTTTTTTGAGAAAATATTTTCGATTCTGGCCGAATGGCTGGGCGAAAATGAAATCTAAGACCATGTCTAGAAGCAGCTCGGCCAGAAAAATCGAATGGCACCAAGTAGAATTCCCTAGGACTTATAGTTTGGCCTACAGAGGACTTTTAAAGTCCAAAAAACGGTCCCCTGGGCTCTCCAGGAAGGCCCGTCAAAATCGAAATCCTAAACTAATGGTCCGATTTTAATTCTGTTTGCGCCATTCGATTCAGCTTGCCAAACTGTACTTAAGGTATAAATTTAAACAAAATCCGTTCATAAATAACTCGTCTATGGAGTTTTTAAACTTTAAAATAGGCCTAGGGGGCCTAAAAATAGGTCAAAATTAAAAACATATATACCGTTGAATCCGCAACGGCGAGACGAATCCAAATATGTAATAATATTGACAAGTCAAAATTCGACCAAAATCACCGATTTCCCGAAAACCCAAGTTTTTTTGAGAAAATATTTTCGATTCTGGCCGAATGGCTGGGCGAAAATGAAATCTAAGACCATGTCTAGAAGCAGCTCGGCCAGAAAAATCGAATGGCACCAAGTAGAATTCCCTAGGACTTATAGTTTGGCCTACAGAGGACTTTTAAAGTCCAAAAAACGGTCCCCTGGGCTCTCCAGGAAGGCCCGTCAAAATCGAAATCCTAAACTAATGGTCCGATTTTAATTCTGTTTGCGCCATTCGATTCAGCTTGCCAAACTGTACTTAAGGTATAAATTTAAACAAAATCCGTTCATAAATAACTCGTCTATGGAGTTTTTAAACTTTAAAATAGGCCTAGGGGGCCTAAAAATAGGTCAAAATTAAAAACATATATACCGTTGAATCCGCAACGGCGAGACGAATCCAAATATGTAATAATATTGACAAGTCAAAATTCGACCAAAATCACCGATTTCCCTGGGCATACCCAAGTTTTTTTGAGAAAATATTTTCGATTCTGGCCGAATGGCTGGGCGAAAATGAAATCTAAGACCATGTCTAGAAGCAGCTCGGCCAGAAAAATCGAATGGCACCAAGTAGAATTCCCTAGGACTTATAGTTTGGCCTACAGAGGACTTTTAAAGTCCAAAAAACGGTCCCCTGGGCTCTCCAGGAAGGCCCGTCAAAATCGAAATCCTAAACTAATGGTCCGATTTTAATTCTGTTTGCGCCATTCGATTCAGCTTGCCAAACTGTACTTAAGGTATAAATTTAAACAAAATCCGTTCATAAATAACTCGTCTATGGAGTTTTTAAACTTTAAAATAGGCCTAGGGGGCCTAAAAATAGGTCAAAATTAAAAAACATATATACCGTTGAATCCGCAACGGCGAGACGAATCCAAATATGTAATAATATTGACAAGTCAAAATTCGACCAAAATCACCGATTTCCCTGGGCATACCCAAGGTTTTTTGAGAAAATATTTTCGATTCTGGCCGAATGGCTGGGCGAAAATGAAATCTAAGACCATGTCTAGAAGCAGCTCGGCCAGAAAAATCGAATGGCACCAAGTAGAATTCCCTAGGACTTATAGTTTGGCCTACAGAGGACTTTTAAAGTCCAAAAAACGGTCCCCTGGGCTCTCCAGGAAGGCCCGTCAAAATCGAAATCCTAAACTAATGGTCCGATTTTAATTCTGTTTGCGCCATTCGATTCAGCTTGCCAAACTGTACTTAAGGTATAAATTTAAACAAAATCCGTTCATAAATAACTCGTCTATGGAGTTTTTAAACTTTAAAATAGGCCTAGGGGGCCTAAAAATAGGTCAAAATTAAAAACATATATACCGTTGAATCCGCAACGGCGAGACGAATCCAAATATGTAATAATATTGACAAGTCAAAATTCGACCAAAATCACCGATTTCCCTGGGCTTAAACCCAAGGTTTTTTTGAGAAAATATTTTCGATTCTGGCCGAATGGCTGGGCGAAAATGAAATCTAAGACCATGTCTAGAAGCAGCTCGGCCAGAAAAATCGAATGGCACCAAGTAGAATTCCCTAGGACTTATAGTTTGGCCTACAGAGGACTTTTAAAGTCCAAAAAACGGTCCCCTGGGCTCTCCAGGAAGGCCCGTCAAAATCGAAATCCTAAACTAATGGTCCGATTTTAATTCTGTTTGCGCCATTCGATTCAGCTTGCCAAACTGTACTTAAGGTATAAATTTAAACAAAATCCGTTCATAAATAACTCGTCTATGGAGTTTTTAAACTTTAAAATAGGCCTAGGGGGCCTAAAAATAGGTCAAAATTAAAAAACATATATACCGTTGAATCCGCAACGGCGAGACGAATCCAAATATGTAATAATATTGACAAGTCAAAATTCGACCAAAATCACCGATTTCCCTGGGCTTTTGACCCAAGTTTTTTTGAGAAAATATTTTCGATTCTGGCCGAATGGCTGGGCGAAAATGAAATCTAAGACCATGTCTAGAAGCAGCTCGGCCAGAAAAATCGAATGGCACCAAGTAGAATTCCCTAGGACTTATAGTTTGGCCTACAGAGGACTTTTAAAGTCCAAAAAACGGTCCCCTGGGCTCTCCAGGAAGGCCCATCAAAATCGAAATCCTAAACTAATGGTCCGATTTTAATTCTGTTTGCGCCATTCGATTCAGCTTGCCAAACTGTACTTAAGGTATAAATTTAAACAAAATCCGTTCATAAATAACTCGTCTATGGAGTTTTTAAACTTTAAAATAGGCCTAGGGGGCCTAAAAATAGGTCAAAATTAAAAAACATATATACCGTTGAATCCGCAACGGCGAGACGAATCCAAATATGTAATAATATTGACAAGTCAAAATTCGACCAAAATCACCGATTTCCCTGGGCTTAAACCCAAGTTTTTTTGAGAAAATATTTTCGATTCTGGCCGAATGGCTGGGCGAAAATGAAATCTAAGACCATGTCTAGAAGCAGCTCGGCCAGAAAAATCGAATGGCACCAAGTAGAATTCCCTAGGACTTATAGTTTGGCCTACAGAGGACTTTTAAAGTCCAAAAAACGGTCCCCTGGGCTCTCCAGGAAGGCCCGTCAAAATCGAAATCCTAAACTAATGGTCCGATTTTAATTCTGTTTGCGCCATTCGATTCAGCTTGCCAAACTGTACTTAAGGTATAAATTTAAACAAAATCCGTTCATAAATAACTCGTCTATGGAGTTTTTAAACTTTAAAATAGGCCTAGGGGGCCTAAAAATAGGTCAAAATTAAAAAACATATATACCGTTGAATCCGCAACGGCGAGACGAATCCAAATATGTAATAATATTGACAAGTCAAAATTCGACCAAAATCACCGATTTCCCTGGGCTTAATTAAACCCAAGTTTTTTTGAGAAAATATTTTCGATTCTGGCCGAATGGCTGGGCGAAAATGAAATCTAAGACCATGTCTAGAAGCAGCTCGGCCAGAAAAATCGAATGGCACCAAGTAGAATTCCCTAGGACTTATAGTTTGGCCTACAGAGGACTTTTAAAGTCCAAAAAACGGTCCCCAGGGCTCTCCAGGAAGGCCCGTCAAAATCGAAATCCTAAACTAATGGTCCGATTTTAATTCTGTTTGCGCCATTCGATTCAGCTTGCCAAACTGTACTTAAGGTATAAATTTAAACAAAATCCGTTCATAAATAACTCGTCTATGGAGTTTTTAAACTTTAAAATAGGCCTAGGGGGCCTAAAAATAGGTCAAAATTAAAAAACATATATACCGTTGAATCCGCAACGGCGAGACGAATCCAAATATGTAATAATATTGACAAGTCAAAATTCGACCAAAATCACCGATTTCCCTGGGCCCAAGTTTTTTTGAGAAAATATTTTCGATTCTGGCCGAATGGCTGGGCGAAAATGAAATCTAAGACCATGTCTAGAAGCAGCTCGGCCAGAAAAATCGAATGGCACCAAGTAGAATTCCCTAGGACTTATAGTTTGGCCTACAGAGGACTTTTAAAGTCCAAAAAAACGGTCCCCTGGGCTCTCCAGGAAGGCCCGTCAAAATCGAAATCCTAAACTAATGGTCCGATTTTAATTCTGTTTGCGCCATTCGATTCAGCTTGCCAAACTGTACTTAAGGTATAAATTTAAACAAAATCCGTTCATAAATAACTCGTCTATGGAGTTTTTAAACTTTAAAATAGGCCTAGGGGGCCTAAAAATAGGTCAAAATTAAAAAACATATATACCGTTGAATCCGCAACGGCGAGACGAATCCAAATATGTAATAATATTGACAAGTCAAAATTCGACCAAAATCACCGATTTCCCTGGGCTTAAAATCCAAGTTTTTTTGAGAAAATATTTTCGATTCTGGCCGAATGGCTGGGCGAAAATGAAATCTAAGACCATGTCTAGAAGCAGCTCGGCCAGAAAAATCGAATGGCACCAAGTAGAATTCCCTAGGACTTATAGTTTGGCCTACAGAGGACTTTTAAAGTCCAAAAAACGGTCCCCTGGGCTCTCCAGGAAGGCCCGTCAAAATCGAAATCCTAAACTAATGGTCCGATTTTAATTCTGTTTGCGCCATTCGATTCAGCTTGCCAAACTGTACTTAAGGTATAAATTTAAACAAAATCCGTTCATAAATAACTCGTCTATGGAGTTTTTAAACTTTAAAATAGGCCTAGGGGGCCTAAAAATAGGTCAAAATTAAAAAACATATATACCGTTGAATCCGCAACGGCGAGACGAATCCAAATATGTAATAATATTGACAAGTCAAAATTCGACCAAAATCACCGATTTCCCTGGGCATACCCAAGGTTTTTTGAGAAAATATTTTCGATTCTGGCCGAATGGCTGGGCGAAAATGAAATCTAAGACCATGTCTAGAAGCAGCTCGGCCAGAAAAATCGAATGGCACCAAGTAGAATTCCCTAGGACTTATAGTTTGGCCTACAGAGGACTTTTAAAGTCCAAAAAACGGTCCCCTGGGCTCTCCAGGAAGGCCCGTCAAAATCGAAATCCTAAACTAATGGTCCGATTTTAATTCTGTTTGCGCCATTCGATTCAGCTTGCCAAACTGTACTTAAGGTATAAATTTAAACAAAATCCGTTCATAAATAACTCGTCTATGGAGTTTTTAAACTTTAAAATAGGCCTAGGGGGCCTAAAAATAGGTCAAAATTAAAAAACATATATACCGTTGAATCCGCAACGGCGAGACGAATCCAAATATGTAATAATATTGACAAGTCAAAATTCGACCAAAATCACCGATTTCGCTGGGTTTTTTTGAGAAAATATTTTCGATTCTGGCCGAATGGCTGGGCGAAAATGAAATCTAAGACCATGTCTAGAAGCAGCTCGGCCAGAAAAATCGAATGGCACCAAGTAGAATTCCCTAGGACTTATAGTTTGGCCTACAGAGGACTTTTAAAGTCCAAAAAACGGTCCCCAGGGCTCTCCAGGAAGGCCCGTCAAAATCGAAATCCTAAACTAATGGTCCGATTTTAATTCTGTTTGCGCCATTCGATTCAGCTTGCCAAACTGTACTTAAGGTATAAATTTAAACAAAATCCGTTCATAAATAACTCGTCTATGGAGTTTTTAAACTTTAAAATAGGCCTAGGGGGCCTAAAAATAGGTCAAAATTAAAAAACATATATACCGTTGAATCCGCAACGGCGAGACGAATCCAAATATGTAATAATATTGACAAGTCAAAATTCGACCAAAATCACCGATTTCCCTGGGCTTAACCCAAGGTTTTTTTGAGAAAATATTTTCGATTCTGGCCGAATGGCTGGGCGAAAATGAAATCTAAGACCATGTCTAGAAGCAGCTCGGCCAGAAAAATCGAATGGCACCAAGTAGAATTCCCTAGGACTTATAGTTTGGCCTACAGAGGACTTTTAAAGTCCAAAAAACGGTCCCCAGGGCTCTCCAGGAAGGCCCGTCAAAATCGAAATCCTAAACTAATGGTCCGATTTTAATTCTGTTTGCGCCATTCGATTCAGCTTGCCAAACTGTACTTAAGGTATAAATTTAAACAAAATCCGTTCATAAATAACTCGTCTATGGAGTTTTTAAACTTTAAAATAGGCCTAGGGGGCCTAAAAATAGGTCAAAATTAAAAAACATATATACCGTTGAATCCGCAACGGCGAGACGAATCCAAATATGTAATAATATTGACAAGTCAAAATTCGACCAAAATCACCGATTTCCCTGGGCATACCCAAGTTTTTTTGAGAAAATATTTTCGATTCTGGCCGAATGGCTGGGCGAAAATGAAATCTAAGACCATGTCTAGAAGCAGCTCGGCCAGAAAAATCGAATGGCACCAAGTAGAATTCCCTAGGACTTATAGTTTGGCCTACAGAGGACTTTTAAAGTCCAAAAAACGGTCCCCAGGGCTCTCCAGGAAGGCCCGTCAAAATCGAAATCCTAAACTAATGGTCCGATTTTAATTCTGTTTGCGCCATTCGATTCAGCTTGCCAAACTGTACTTAAGGTATAAATTTAAACAAAATCCGTTCATAAATAACTCGTCTATGGAGTTTTTAAACTTTAAAATAGGCCTAGGGGGCCTAAAAATAGGTCAAAATTAAAAAACATATATACCGTTGAATCCGCAACGGCGAGACGAATCCAAATATGTAATAATATTGACAAGTCAAAATTCGACCAAAATCACCGATTTCCCTGGGCTTAAACCCAAGTTTTTTTGAGAAAATATTTTCGATTCTGGCCGAATGGCTGGGCGAAAATGAAATCTAAGACCATGTCTAGAAGCAGCTCGGCCAGAAAAATCGAATGGCACCAAGTAGAATTCCCTAGGACTTATAGTTTGGCCTACAGAGGACTTTTAAAGTCCAAAAAACGGTCCCCTGGGCTCTCCAGGAAGGCCCGTCAAAATCGAAATCCTAAACTAATGGTCCGATTTTAATTCTGTTTGCGCCATTCGATTCAGCTTGCCAAACTGTACTTAAGGTATAAATTTAAACAAAATCCGTTCATAAATAACTCGTCTATGGAGTTTTTAAACTTTAAAATAGGCCTAGGGGGCCTAAAAATAGGTCAAAATTAAAAACATATATACCGTTGAATCCGCAACGGCGAGACGAATCCAAATATGTAATAATATTGACAAGTCAAAATTCGACCAAAATCACCGATTTCCCTGGGCTTAAACCCAAGTTTTTTTGAGAAAATATTTTCGATTCTGGCCGAATGGCTGGGCGAAAATGAAATCTAAGACCATGTCTAGAAGCAGCTCGGCCAGAAAAATCGAATGGCACCAAGTAGAATTCCCTAGGACTTATAGTTTGGCCTACAGAGGACTTTTAAAGTCCAAAAAACGGTCCCCAGGGCTCTCCAGGAAGGCCCGTCAAAATCGAAATCCTAAACTAATGGTCCGATTTTAATTCTGTTTGCGCCATTCGATTCAGCTTGCCAAACTGTACTTAAGGTATAAATTTAAACAAAATCCGTTCATAAATAACTCGTCTATGGAGTTTTTAAACTTTAAAATAGGCCTAGGGGGCCTAAAAATAGGTCAAAATTAAAAAACATATATACCGTTGAATCCGCAACGGCGAGACGAATCCAAATATGTAATAATATTGACAAGTCAAAATTCGACCAAAATCACCGATTTCCCTGGGCTTAAACCCAAGTTTTTTTGAGAAAATATTTTCGATTCTGGCCGAATGGCTGGGCGAAAATGAAATCTAAGACCATGTCTAGAAGCAGCTCGGCCAGAAAAATCGAATGGCACCAAGTAGAATTCCCTAGGACTTATAGTTTGGCCTACAGAGGACTTTTAAAGTCCAAAAAACGGTCCCCAGGGCTCTCCAGGAAGGCCCGTCAAAATCGAAATCCTAAACTAATGGTCCGATTTTAATTCTGTTTGCGCCATTCGATTCAGCTTGCCAAACTGTACTTAAGGTATAAATTTAAACAAAATCCGTTCATAAATAACTCGTCTATGGAGTTTTTAAACTTTAAAATAGGCCTAGGGGGCCTAAAAATAGGTCAAAATTAAAAAACATATATACCGTTGAATCCGCAACGGCGAGACGAATCCAAATATGTAATAATATTGACAAGTCAAAATTCGACCAAAATCACCGATTTCCCTGGGCTTAAACCCAAGTTTTTTTGAGAAAATATTTTCGATTCTGGCCGAATGGCTGGGCGAAAATGAAATCTAAGACCATGTCTAGAAGCAGCTCGGCCAGAAAAATCGAATGGCACCAAGTAGAATTCCCTAGGACTTATAGTTTGGCCTACAGAGGACTTTTAAAGTCCAAAAAACGGTCCCCTGGGCTCTCCAGGAAGGCCCGTCAAAATCGAAATCCTAAACTAATGGTCCGATTTTAATTCTGTTTGCGCCATTCGATTCAGCTTGCCAAACTGTACTTAAGGTATAAATTTAAACAAAATCCGTTCATAAATAACTCGTCTATGGAGTTTTTAAACTTTAAAATAGGCCTAGGGGGCCTAAAAATAGGTCAAAATTAAAAACATATATACCGTTGAATCCGCAACGGCGAGACGAATCCAAATATGTAATAATATTGACAAGTCAAAATTCGACCAAAATCACCGATTTCCCTGGGCATACCCAAGGTTTTTTGAGAAAATATTTTCGATTCTGGCCGAATGGCTGGGCGAAAATGAAATCTAAGACCATGTCTAGAAGCAGCTCGGCCAGAAAAATCGAATGGCACCAAGTAGAATTCCCTAGGACTTATAGTTTGGCCTACAGAGGACTTTTAAAGTCCAAAAAACGGTCCCCTGGGCTCTCCAGGAAGGCCCATCAAAATCGAAATCCTAAACTAATGGTCCGATTTTAATTCTGTTTGCGCCATTCGATTCAGCTTGCCAAACTGTACTTAAGGTATAAATTTAAACAAAATCCGTTCATAAATAACTCGTCTATGGAGTTTTTAAACTTTAAAATAGGCCTAGGGGGCCTAAAAATAGGTCAAAATTAAAAAACATATATACCGTTGAATCCGCAACGGCGAGACGAATCCAAATATGTAATAATATTGACAAGTCAAAATTCGACCAAAATCACCGATTTCCCTGGGTTTTTTTGAGAAAATATTTTCGATTCTGGCCGAATGGCTGGGCGAAAATGAAATCTAAGACCATGTCTAGAAGCAGCTCGGCCAGAAAAATCGAATGGCACCAAGTAGAATTCCCTAGGACTTATAGTTTGGCCTACAGAGGACTTTTAAAGTCCAAAAAACGGTCCCCAGGGCTCTCCAGGAAGGCCCGTCAAAATCGAAATCCTAAACTAATGGTCCGATTTTAATTCTGTTTGCGCCATTCGATTCAGCTTGCCAAACTGTACTTAAGGTATAAATTTAAACAAAATCCGTTCATAAATAACTCGTCTATGGAGTTTTTAAACTTTAAAATAGGCCTAGGGGGCCTAAAAATAGGTCAAAATTAAAAAATATATACCGTTGAATCCGCAACGGCGAGACGAATCCAAATATGTAATAATATTGACAAGTCAAAATTCGACCAAAATCACCGATTTCCCTGGGCTTAAACCCAAGGTTTTTTGAGAAAATATTTTCGATTCTGGCCGAATGGCTGGGCGAAAATGAAATCTAAGACCATGTCTAGAAGCAGCTCGGCCAGAAAAATCGAATGGCACCAAGTAGAATTCCCTAGGACTTATAGTTTGGCCTACAGAGGACTTTTAAAGTCCAAAAAACGGTCCCCTGGGCTCTCCAGGAAGGCCCGTCAAAATCGAAATCCTAAACTAATGGTCCGATTTTAATTCTGTTTGCGCCATTCGATTCAGCTTGCCAAACTGTACTTAAGGTATAAATTTAAACAAAATCCGTTCATAAATAACTCGTCTATGGAGTTTTTAAACTTTAAAATAGGCCTAGGGGGCCTAAAAATAGGTCAAAATTAAAAACATATATACCGTTGAATCCGCAACGGCGAGACGAATCCAAATATGTAATAATATTGACAAGTCAAAATTCGACCAAAATCACCGATTTCCCTGGGCCCCAACCCAAAAAAAAAACCCAAGGTTTTTTGAGAAAATATTTTCGATTCTGGCCGAATGGCTGGGCGAAAATGAAATCTAAGACCATGTCTAGAAGCAGCTCGGCCAGAAAAATCGAATGGCACCAAGTAGAATTCCCTAGGACTTATAGTTTGGCCTACAGAGGACTTTTAAAGTCCAAAAAACGGTCCCCTGGGCTCTCCAGGAAGGCCCGTCAAAATCGAAATCCTAAACTAATGGTCCGATTTTAATTCTGTTTGCGCCATTCGATTCAGCTTGCCAAACTGTACTTAAGGTATAAATTTAAACAAAATCCGTTCATAAATAACTCGTCTATGGAGTTTTTAAACTTTAAAATAGGCCTAGGGGGCCTAAAAATAGGTCAAAATTAAAAAACATATATACCGTTGAATCCGCAACGGCGAGACGAATCCAAATATGTAATAATATTGACAAGTCAAAATTCGACCAAAATCACCGATTTCCCTGGGCTTAAACCCAAGGTTTTTTGAGAAAATATTTTCGATTCTGGCCGAATGGCTGGGCGAAAATGAAATCTAAGACCATGTCTAGAAGCAGCTCGGCCAGAAAAATCGAATGGCACCAAGTAGAATTCCCTAGGACTTATAGTTTGGCCTACAGAGGACTTTTAAAGTCCAAAAAACGGTCCCCTGGGCTCTCCAGGAAGGCCCGTCAAAATCGAAATCCTAAACTAATGGTCCGATTTTAATTCTGTTTGCGCCATTCGATTCAGCTTGCCAAACTGTACTTAAGGTATAAATTTAAACAAAATCCGTTCATAAATAACTCGTCTATGGAGTTTTTAAACTTTAAAATAGGCCTAGGGGGCCTAAAAATAGGTCAAAATTAAAAACATATATACCGTTGAATCCGCAACGGCGAGACGAATCCAAATATGTAATAATATTGACAAGTCAAAATTCGACCAAAATCACCGATTTCCCTGGGCTTAAACCCAAGGTTTTTTGAGAAAATATTTTCGATTCTGGCCGAATGGCTGGGCGAAAATGAAATCTAAGACCATGTCTAGAAGCAGCTCGGCCAGAAAAATCGAATGGCACCAAGTAGAATTCCCTAGGACTTATAGTTTGGCCTACAGAGGACTTTTAAAGTCCAAAAAACGGTCCCCTGGGCTCTCCAGGAAGGCCCGTCAAAATCGAAATCCTAAACTAATGGTCCGATTTTAATTCTGTTTGCGCCATTCGATTCAGCTTGCCAAACTGTACTTAAGGTATAAATTTAAACAAAATCCGTTCATAAATAACTCGTCTATGGAGTTTTTAAACTTTAAAATAGGCCTAGGGGGCCTAAAAATAGGTCAAAATTAAAAAACATATATACCGTTGAATCCGCAACGGCGAGACGAATCCAAATATGTAATAATATTGACAAGTCAAAATTCGACCAAAATCACCGATTTCCCTGGGCTTAAACCCAAGGTTTTTTGAGAAAATATTTTCGATTCTGGCCGAATGGCTGGGCGAAAATGAAATCTAAGACCATGTCTAGAAGCAGCTCGGCCAGAAAAATCGAATGGCACCAAGTATTTCTCCCTAGGACTTATAGTTTGGCCTACAGAGGACTTTTAAAGTCCAAAAAACGGTCCCCTGGGCTCTCCAGGAAGGCCCGTCAAAATCGAAATCCTAAACTAATGGTCCGATTTTAATTCTGTTTGCGCCATTCGATTCAGCTTGCCAAACTGTACTTAAGGTATAAATTTAAACAAAATCCGTTCATAAATAACTCGTCTATGGAGTTTTTAAACTTTAAAATAGGCCTAGGGGGCCTAAAAATAGGTCAAAATTAAAAAACATATATACCGTTGAATCCGCAACGGCGAGACGAATCCAAATATGTAATAATATTGACAAGTCAAAATTCGACCAAAATCACCGATTTCCCTGGGCATACCCAAGGTTTTTTTAGAAAATATTTTCGATTCTGGCCGAATGGCTGGGCGAAAATGAAATCTAAGACCATGTCTAGAAGCAGCTCGGCCAGAAAAATCGAATGGCACCAAGTAGAATTCCCTAGGACTTATAGTTTGGCCTACAGAGGACTTTTAAAGTCCAAAAAACGGTCCCCAGGGCTCTCCAGGAAGGCCCGTCAAAATCGAAATCCTAAACTAATGGTCCGATTTTAATTCTGTTTGCGCCATTCGATTCAGCTTGCCAAACTGTACTTAAGGTATAAATTTAAACAAAATCCGTTCATAAATAACTCGTCTATGGAGTTTTTAAACTTTAAAATAGGCCTAGGGGGCCTAAAAATAGGTCAAAATTAAAAAACATATATACCGTTGAATCCGCAACGGCGAGACGAATCCAAATATGTAATAATATTGACAAGTCAAAATTCGACCAAAATCACCGATTTCCCTGGGCATACCCAAGGTTTTTTGAGAAAATATTTTCGATTCTGGCCGAATGGCTGGGCGAAAATGAAATCTAAGACCATGTCTAGAAGCAGCTCGGCCAGAAAAATCGAATGGCACCAAGTAGAATTCCCTAGGACTTATAGTTTGGCCTACAGAGGACTTTTAAAGTCCAAAAAACGGTCCCCAGGGCTCTCCAGGAAGGCCCGTCAAAATCGAAATCCTAAACTAATGGTCCGATTTTAATTCTGTTTGCGCCATTCGATTCAGCTTGCCAAACTGTACTTAAGGTATAAATTTAAACAAAATCCGTTCATAAATAACTCGTCTATGGAGTTTTTAAACTTTAAAATAGGCCTAGGGGGCCTAAAAATAGGTCAAAATTAAAAAACATATATACCGTTGAATCCGCAACGGCGAGACGAATCCAAATATGTAATAATATTGACAAGTCAAAATTCGACCAAAATCACCGATTTCCCTGGGCATACCCAAGGTTTTTTGAGAAAATATTTTCGATTCTGGCCGAATGGCTGGGCGAAAATGAAATCTAAGACCATGTCTAGAAGCAGCTCGGCCAGAAAAATCGAATGGCACCAAGTAGAATTCCCTAGGACTTATAGTTTGGCCTACAGAGGACTTTTAAAGTCCAAAAAACGGTCCACAGGGCTCTCCAGGAAGGCCCGTCAAAATCGAAATCCTAAACTAATGGTCCGATTTTAATTCTGTTTGCGCCATTCGATTCAGCTTGCCAAACTGTACTTAAGGTATAAATTTAAACAAAATCCGTTCATAAATAACTCGTCTATGGAGTTTTTAAACTTTAAAATAGGCCTAGGGGGCCTAAAAATAGGTCAAAATTAAAAAACATATATACCGTTGAATCCGCAACGGCGAGACGAATCCAAATATGTAATAATATTGACAAGTCAAAATTCGACCAAAATCACCGATTTCCCTGGGCCCAAAGTTTTCTATGGAGTCTATGGAGTTTTTAAACTTTAAAATAGGCCTAGGGGGGCCTAAAAATAGGTCAAAATTAAAAAACATATATACCGTTGAATCCGCAACGGCGAGACGAATCCAAATATGTAATAATATTGACAAGTCAAAATTCGACCAAAATCACCGATTTTTTTTTTCATTACATTGAGCGTATTTATCAATACCCAAGTTTTTTTGAGAAAATATTTTCGATTCTGGCCGAATGGCTGGGCGAAAATGAAATCTAAGACCATGTCTAGAAGCAGCTCGGCCAGAAAAATCGAATGGCACCAAGTAGAATTCCCTAGGACTTATAGTTTGGCCTACAGAGGACTTTTAAAGTTCAAAAAACGGTCCCCAGGGCTCTCCAGGAAGGCCCGTCAAAATCGAAATCCTAAACTAATGGTCCGATTTTAATTATGTTTGCGCCATTCGATTCAGCTTGCCAAACTGTACTTAAGGTATAAATTTAAACAAAATCCGTTCATAAATAACTCGTCTATGGAGTTTTTAAACTTTAAAATAGGCCTAGGGGGCCTAAAAATAGGTCAAAATTAAAAAACATATATACCGTTGAATCCGCAACGGCGAGACGAATCCAAATATGTAATAATATTGACAAGTCAAAATTCGACCAAAATCACCGATTTCCCTGGGCTTAAAAACCAAAGTTTTTTTTAGAAAATATTTTCGATTCTGGCCGAATGGCTGGGCGAAAATGAAATCTAAGACCATGTCTAGAAGCAGCTCGGCCAGAAAAATCGAATGGCACCAAGTAGAATTCCCTAGGACTTATAGTTTGGCCTACAGAGGACTTTTAAAGTCCAAAAAACGGTCCCCAGGGCTCTCCAGGAAGGCCCGTCAAAATCGAAATCCTAAACTAATGGTCCGATTTTAATTCTGTTTGCGCCATTCGATTCAGCTTGCCAAACTGTACTTAAGGTATAAATTTAAACAAAATCCGTTCATAAATAACTCGTCTATGGAGTTTTTAAACTTTAAAATAGGCCTAGGGGGCCTAAAAATAGGTCAAAATTAAAAAACATATATACCGTTGAATCCGCAACGGCGAGACGAATCCAAATATGTAATAATATTGACAAGTCAAAATTCGACCAAAATCACCGATTTCCCTGGACCCAATTTTTTTTTAGAAAATATTTTCGATTCTGGCCGAATGGCTGGGCGAAAATGAAATCTAAGACCATGTCTAGAAGCAGCTCGGCCAGAAAAATCGAATGGCACCAAGTAGAATTCCCTAGGACTTATAGTTTGGCCTACAAAGGACTTTTAAAGTTCAAAAAACGGTCCCCAGGGCTCTCCAGGAAGGCCCATCAAAATCGAAATCCTAAACTAATGGTCCGATTTTAATTCTGTTTGCGCCATTCGATTCAGCTTGCCAAACTGTACTTAAGGTATAAATTTAAACAAAATCCGTTCATAAATAACTCGTCTATGGAGTTTTTAAACTTTAAAATAGGCCTAGGGGGCCTAAAAATAGGTCAAAATTAAAAAATATATATACCGTTGAATCCGCAACGGCGAGACGAATCCAAATACGTAATAATATTGACAAGTCAAAATTCGACCAAAATCACCGATTTCCCTGGGCTATTTTAATAAACCCAAGTTTTTTTTAGAAAATATTTTCGATTCTGGCCGAATGGCTGGGCGAAAATGAAATCTAAGACCATCTCTAGAAGCAGCTTGGCCAGAAAAATCGAATGACACCAAGTAGAATTCCCTAGGACTTATAGTTTGGCCTACAGAGGACTTTTAAAGTCCAAAAAACGGTCCCCAGGGCTCTCCAGGAAGGCCCGTCAAAATCGAAATCCTAAACTAATGGTCCGATTTTAATTCTGTTTGCGCCATTCGATTCAGCTTGCCAAACTGTACTTAAGGTATAAATTTAAACAAAATCCGTTCATAAATAACTCGTCTATGGAGTTTTTAAACTTTAAAATAGGCCTAGGGGGCCTAAAAATAGGTCAAAATTAAAAAACATATATACCGTTGAATCCGCAACGGCGAGACAAATCCAAATATGTAATAATATTGACAAGTCAAAATTCGACCAAAATCACCGATTTCCCTGGGTGTACATATTTGGATTCGTCTCGCCGTTGCGGATTCAACGGTATATATGTTTTTTAATTTTGACCTATTTTTAGGCCCCCTAGGCCTATTTTAAAGTTTAAAAACTCCATAGACGAGTTATTTATGAACGGATTTTGTTTAAATTTATACCTTAAGTACAGTTTGGCAAGCTGAATCGAATGGCGCAAACAGAATTAAAATCGGACCATTAGTTTAGGATTTCGATTTTGACGGGCCTTCCTGGAGAGCCCTGTGGACCGTTTTTTGGACTTTAAAAGTCCTCTGTAGGCCAAACTATAAGTCCTAGGGAATTCTACTTGGTGCCATTCGATTTTTCTGGCCGAGCTGCTTCTAGACATGGTCTTAGATTTCATTTTCGCCCAGCCATTCGGCCAGAATCGAAAATATTTTCTAAAAAAAACTTGGGTCCAGGGAAATCGGTGATTTTGGTCGAATTTTGACTTGTCAATATTATTACATATTTGGATTCGTCTCGCCGTTGCGGATTCAACGGTATATATGTTTTTTAATTTTGACCTATTTTTAGGCCCCCTAGGCCTATTTTAAAGTTTAAAAACTCCATAGACGAGTTATTTATGAACGGATTTTGTTTAAATTTATACCTTAAGTACAGTTTGGCAAGCTGAATCGAATGGCGCAAACAGAATTAAAATCGGACCATTAGTTTAGGATTTCGATTTTGACGGGCCTTCCTGGAGAGCCCTGGGGACCGTTTTTTGAACTTTAAAAGTCCTCTGTAGGCCAAACTATAAGTTCTAGGGAATTCTACTTGGTGCCATTCGATTTTTCTGGCCGAGCTGCTTCTAGACATGGTCTTAGATTTCATTTTCGCCCAGCCATTCGGCCAGAATCGAAAATATTTTCTAAAAAAAAATTCTGCTTCCAGGGAAATCGGTGATTTTGGTCGAATTTTGACTTGTCAATATTATTACATATTTGGATTCGTCTCGCCGTTGCGGATTCAACGGTATATATGTTTTTTAATTTTGACCTATTTTTAGGCCCCCTAGGCCTATTTTAAAGTTTAAAAACTCCATAGACGAGTTATTTATGAACGGATTTTGTTTAAATTTATACCTTAAGTACAGTTTGGCAAGCTGAATCGAATGGCGCAAACAGAATTAAAATCGGACCATTAGTTTAGGATTTCGATTTTGACGGGCCTTCCTGGAGAGCCCAGGGGACCGTTTTTTGGACTTTAAAAGTCCTCTGTAGGCCAAACTATAAGTCCTAGGGAATTCTACTTGGTGCCATTCGATTTTTCTGGCCGAGCTGCTTCTAGACATGGTCTTAGATTTCATTTTCGCCCAGCCATTAGGCCAGAATCGAAAATATTTTCTAAAAAAACCTTGGGTTTTTTAATTAAGCCCAGGGAAATCGGTGATTATAGGCAGTGTGTCCTAAGCAAGTGGCGGGTAGGAGGCTAGGAGCGAGAGCGACGTTGTTTCCCCTTGCACCGCCAAATCAATACTGATGGAGTGATCGTTATTTTTCTAGTTTTAAATACCCATGACGTCGCAGGATAGAAGAAAAGAAAGAGGTTAAATCAGAAAACACACATGGTGTTTATTTTACTCATTATTAATATTACTTATATATACAGTATATACTATTAGTATAATTAATATTATTTTCAGATCCATTTGGGGGCCCGGGGGGCGATTTCAAACAGCCCCCTCCCGCCCCCCCCCCTTAGCTACGCCACTGGGGCCAGAGTAATCAAGCTAATATTTCTACCATTAGAGAAGAGTCTACAAAAGAATAAGCGTCAATATTTTCTACTCATTTGCTCTTGCCCTTTTTTAGTTATAGAGATTAAGTGTCAAGATTTCTGGCCAAATTATAATGAATAGACTATAAAAGTTTTTATTTATGATACATGAACTTGCAAATATAGGTATGTATCCATCATCTAATGTTATCCAGAATGAAATTAAATAACGGCAATGTATGGAAGGGGTCACCGGGCACCCACCCCTCACCTCCACTACCTTACCTCTGGCTCCCAACAGAAACTTTTGTATTGGTGATAAAAAAGCTTATGTATATATACAAGTATACAATATCTTAGCTGTAGATTATAAATTATAAATAAGCAAAAAGAAAATTACATTAAATGACTGAATCAAAGACTGCTTTCATTCTCCTAGTTACCAGGTTCAGTAAAAGTTCTGTAACACATCATCCAATAATCTAAAAACTAAAATACAGTAATATGAAATCTTGCAAGGACCAATTTTATATGAAAAATAAGTCAAACATAATAATATTTACTAAAATTAGTGTAATTTATTTGATATACTGTATACGTATACCGGTAGTCATAATTATCTCTTTCTAAGCAGTTTAACAACGCGTGAGAAGCTTGGAGGATAAACAAGGTTGAGGGAGATATCCTCTTATTTTTTTTGAATATGCTATTCAAAAGTCCAGTATATTTGATAATATAGCACACACTCAGTCCTTTGGTAGTCAGATTCCAAGACTTTTACTGTATTTTAGGATTGTAATTTAAGGAACAAATTACATGACATAACATGAATAATAGGAAAGGTGAGACAAGTAATCAAATTTATCCTGCGAGGGGGTCCTGGGGGAGTCGGGGTACCTGAACTCCTCCTCGTCCTCCGTGGCCTTCTTACGTAGTGGGGTCCCCTTCATAGTGTGTGTGTGGGGGGTCCTCTTCCTACACTAACCATTCCAGCCCAGGATGGCACAACCTACTCACTTTCCCCTGAAGTATAAGTCAGGGTCCCTGAGCTCACCTGAGGAGTTTGTGTAAATCCCCTCCTCCACTCTTCCCCTATAATGTGATAGGGTTGTCTTTGGTGTTACGGATAGATGTGAAGTTGAATGAATCTGAGTCAGACAGGATGTCTTTTTAAGGATCTGCATCGTAGAAATTGTCTTTTTTCAATGTCAAACGCTGGGCAGTCACTAAGAATTTGTGGTATGGCGAGTGTGATAGATATGACAATGTTGACAATCTGGTGGTTGGGCACGGAGAGTACTCTTTAAGTAACTATGGGTGAGGCGCGTATGTTCGATCCGTAATCGAGTTAAGATGGATTGGTCTGCGCGACAAGAGTCAACTGCATATGGTACATCAAAATATACTTAAATATTATAATTGAAAATTTGGACTTATCATACCCATACCCTACAGGTAAAAAGTTTATATATTTCTTCAGAGTAATAAACTTCACCTCTAGTATAAACTTAATAGTAGTACCATTTCAACATGCTACTTCACTTTATAGTAGTAAACCAAAAAAAAATTACTGTTACATCTTTATAACCAAGCAATATGGCAGGGCTTCATTTGGACAGTGTAATATACCAGCATTATTGTCTGCATACAGGTATATTAGTTTGACCAATCCATAATGTCCATTGGTAATATTGTTTTAATTACTATAAAACTGCACAGTCTAATATAGGTCTGTTTATCTACAGTTGTCCCAAATTACAGTACAGTACTAGTAGGATTGTACGGTATAGCATCGGCCACTGGTTTTCAGAAGACCCAGACTGGCAATGGTTCAATTTTGACAACTACCAATGAGTTTGTGAATTACTCTCTTATGAAAACGGTAGGCTACCCACTAACACTACAGTATTTGCAGAATGAAAAAATATGCAGTTCGGGTGAAAAATTAAATATGTTTATTGAAGTCGATCTCATTTCTCTTTATACACCGAAGAATAAAACTCCTCCTCAAGTTCATAGAGATCTGAGGCCATGTCGTCCCTTAGTGCCATTAGCTTCTGGTCCGCCTCCTGACTTTTAACCTTGAAAATCTGCGAATTCTGTGTGATAGCTTCGTTGACTGACGGGAAGTCATTGAGAATGAGGTACTGTTTTACATCTGCCACCAGTTTCATTAGTGACTCTGCAGCTCGGACCTACAAGAGCAAAAAAAAATATTGTTTAGCAGATAAGGAAGGCACACATCTCCTATAATATGCCCTGCAAAAGACAATTTTACATTAAGATCCCTGCATTTAATGTCCTATACATATTTTTAGGAACAATCCCTACATGTAATGTGCTATACTTATTGTTAGGAACAATATTATATACATGTTGAATGTAGGCACACTAATCACCCACTCTGGAAGGAGGTAAATAGAGTAAGGAAAGAAGGACAAAAGAGAGAAAAGTCTGTGAAAGATGCAAATGGAGAATTACTAGTGGAAGGAGTTCAAGTGAGGAAAAGATATGCTGAGTACAGTATTGTTAATCTTTGTTTAATGTAAGAGTGTACATGTAAGAGTGTAAGAGTGTAAATGTAAGAGTTAAATGTAAGTGCGTATGGACCAGGAAGTGAAAGAGAGTTAGACGAGGTAGAGGGTTTCTGGGAGGATTTGAGAGATTGTCTACAAGGGTTTGATGAAAATGAAAATGTTATAGTTTTAGGGGACCTAAATGCTAGGGTAGAAAATGAGCCTGTTGAGGGAGTCATCGGTAGTTTTGGTGTGGATGGTGTAAACGAGAGTGGAGAAAGACTGAAAAATGTATGTGAAGAGTGCAGATTGAGTGTAGGTAATACGTTCTTCAAAAAAAGGCGTATACACAAGTACACCTGGCATAGACATGTGAGGGGAGAGATTGTAGAGAGGGCATTGATGGTGACAAGGGAAAGATTGTGTAGACTGCTGGATGTGAATGTGATGAGAGGTGAGGCGGAGGGTATGTCGGATCATTACCTGGTGGAGGGAAAGCTAAGAGTTACAGGAGAATGAGAGACAAGCGTGAAGTAAGAGAGGTAATAAAAGTTAGAGAAGAGTGCAAAAGAGAGGGAGTACAAGGAAAGACTAAATGAAAAGTGGATGGAAGTGAGAGAGATGGAAGAGAGAGAAGTAGAGGTTGAATGGCAACAGTTTAAGGAAGGAGTGAAAGCAAGTGCAGAGGTAGTATGCGGAAAAAGGAAAGTAGGAGGCAGAGGTATCAGGAAGGGAAGCGAGTGGTGGAATGATACGGTGAGCAAGGCAGTTGAGGAGAAGAGACAGTGTTTTGAGAAGGTTTTGCAGGATGGTAGTGTTGAGGTATGGGAGAGGTACAAGGAGAAAAGGAGAGGGGCAAAATGGAAAATTAGAGAAGCGAAAAAAGATGCAAACGAAAGGTGGGGTCAAAGGTTAAGTGAGAATTTTGAAGAGCGAAAGAAGATGTTCTGGAAGGCGGTAAATAGAGTAAGAAAATGAGGACAAAAGAGGGAAGAGTCAGTGAAAGATGCAAATGGAGAATTACTAGTGGAACCAGTTGAAGTGAGGAAAAGATATGCGGAGTATTTTGAATCTTTGCTAAATGCAAGAGATGGAAGAGAAGCAGTGATTGAAGCAGTGGTTGATGGAGATAGGCTACCCAGGCGGCAGGGAATGAATGAAAGGATTGAGGAAAATGAGGTGAAAGAAGCAGTGAAACAAATGAAAGCGAGAAAAGCAGGTTTGGATGGTATTGCTGTGGAGTGTATAAAGAAGAGTGGAGATGTGATAACAGATTGGTTGGTGAGACTTTTCAATGTGTGCTTTGTGATGTCAAGGGTACCAATAGACTGGAAGAGTGCATGTATTGTGCCGTTGTACAAGGGGAAGGGAGATCGGCAGGAGTGGTCAAGTTATAGAGGTATTAGTTTATTATCAGTGGTTGGAAAGCTGTATGGCAGGGTGTTGATAGAGAGGATAATAAAATGTACGGAAGTTGCAATAGGAGAAGAACAGTGCGGTTTTAGGAGGGGAAGAGGGTGCGTGGATCAGATGTTTTCAGTAAGACAGTTATGCGAGAAGTATTTAGAGAAGCATAAGGAGATATTTTGGGCTTTTATGGATTTGGGAAAATATGACCATGTGGATCGTGAAGCAATGTGGAAGGTGTTAAGGATTTATGAAATTGGAGGAAATTTGTTGGAAGCAGTTAAGAGTTTTTATGAAGGGAGCAGAGCGTGTGTTAAAGTAGGAAATGGTGAGTTGAGTGAATGGTTTGAGGTAAAGGTAGGTTTGCGACAGGGTTGTGTATTGTCACCATGGCTGTTTAATATGTTTGTGGATGGTGTGGTGAGGGAGGTGAAAATGAGAACTATGGGAAGAGGATTGGGTTTAGTAGGAAAGAATGGTAGATTGGGAGTTGAATCAGTTGCTGTTCGCTGATGACACAGCGTTGGTGGCGTATTCTGAGGAGAAATTGCAGCGGGTAGTCAAAGAGTTTGGATTCGTTTGTGGGAGGAGGAAACTGAAGGTGAACGTCAATAAAAGTAAAGTAATGGTGTGTAATAGAGGTGATCATAGGGTGAATCTAGATGTGAGGCTGGATGGGGAAATATTGGAACAAATAGAGTGTTTTAAATATCTAGGAGGAACGATAAGCAGGAGTGGAGGTATGGAAATGGAGGTAAAACAGAGAGTGTGTGAAGGAAGGAAAGTTTTCGGAGCAATGGGAAGTATGTGGAAGACGAGAAATCTCGGAATGAAAATAAAAAGTGCAATGTATCAAGTAATTGTTGTGCCAACAGTGATGTATGGGGCTGAGACATGGGCTCTGAAGAAAAAGGAGAGAAGAAAGCTGGATGTAATGGAGATGAGCTGCTTTAGGAGTATGTGTGGAGTTACTCGTAGAGACGGATTGAGGAATGAAGAGATACGTAAGAGAGTGGGGCAGCAGGAACATTTGTCAGCCAGAGTAGACAGAAGGGTGCTGAGCTGGTATGGTCATGTTGAACGAATGGGAGATGAAAGGCTTACAAAGAGAATATATGAGTCAGATACAAGGAGAGATAGAAGGGCAGGAAGACCCCCATTGAGATGGAGAGACTGTGTAAGACAAGCTTTGGATGATAGAGGAATGACTATAGATCAGGCAAAGGAAGTGGTAATAAACAGGAATGAATGGAGAATGCTTGTGAATAGTTGAGTGAACACGTGGTCATTTGGGGGAAGGGGTTGGGCGCAAGTTGGACTAGATAATAGTCCATCAGGCACCTGGCCCGGGGAGATGATTAATATGAAAGGTGCGCCTGGAAGTGTGGTGGGCGGGCGTGTGGCTTTGGCTCTGCTGCATGTCTGCCTGCCGATATCGGAGCCTCTCCGGGTGGTCGGGGGCAGGGGGAAGGCTGGAACGACCTTGGTGACCCTGGTCTCTGGGTATTCTCCTGGGTGACCTAGATGTGTGTGAATTTTGTGCTTTGTCTGTGTTTGTTCGTTGTTTTGTCTTGTGTTTTCCTGTTCTTGCTCTGTCTTGAGTCGGCCACCCCCAAGGAAAAAAATAAATAAATAATAATAATAATAATAATAATAATAATAATAATAAAATAGAGGTAAACAAAATAAAAAATAGGAAAAGTGGGGATTGGGCCTGAACATATAGATAGATAGATAGAAATGTAAGAGATGGAAGGGAAGCAGTGGTTGATGGAGATAGGTTACCCAGGCGGCAGGGCATCAATGATAGGATTGAGAAAAATTAGGAGAAAGAAGCAGTGAGAAAAATGAGAGCGGGAAAAGCAGACGGTATGGATGGTAATCTACTGTACATACTTTTAAAACTTGCGGTGAATTGCCTATGATAATGCTCTTCAAATCCCTGGTGCTACCGCGACTAGAATACCCGGTACTGTTATGTATTAACATCTCTATACAAAGCCGGTGAAATAGATGACTTAGTGAGTGTATTTACCTAATTACCTAATTGTATTTACCTAATTGTAGTTTACAGGAGTTGAGCTAAGCTCGTGTTGTCCCGTCTCTCAGTCTACTTTTTATCCAATTTTTTCTTGAAAATATGGATGTTCCTTGCCCCTACCACCTCCTCCTCCAGCCCATTCCATTTGTCAATACATCTATAGGGGAAGCTAAACTTCCTGATATCGTTCTTGCAGGTAGGTCTTTTTACTTTGTAGCTGTGGCCTCTAGTTATTCCTGTATCCATAATTAATATATCCTCCCTATCCAGCCTCTCCAGCCCCCGGGTACATTTGTACATCATTATCATGTCTCCCCTCTCTCTCCTCTCTTTTAGACTCGGTAGATTTAATTTGTCTAGCCTCCCTTCATATGGCAGTTCTCTGAGACTTGGAACCAATCTAGTGACTGCTCTCTGGATTCTTTCTAACTTGTGAATATGCTTCTTTAGATGCGGGGACCACACCACTGCTGCATACTCCAATCTTGGTCTAATCATACTCTTCATAATTTTCGCTACCATGGTCTCATCCAAATAGTTCAGAGCAACTTTCATATTCCCGGCCATTGCATACATTCCGCTAAAGAGCTTGTTAATATGTTTCTCTGGCGACAAATTATCTTGTATAATCAACCCTAAATCTTTTTCTTTTTCGGCCTTGCTAATTTTATTATCTCCCATCCTGTACTCCCAATTTGGTCTATTCACACTTCTTCCCATATTTAACACATGACATTTACTTATATTAAATTTCATTTTCCACTTGGTGCTCCATTCGTATATTTTATCTAAATCCCCTTGCAGCTCCTCACAACTACTTTTATTTGTTATTTGTCTCATAATTTTTATGTCATCTGCAAACATTGACATGTAAGAGTTTATGCCTATCGGCAGGTCATTCACGTACATAAGGAACATGAGAGGTGCCAACACAGATCCCTGCGGCACACCACTCTCAACTTTCCGCCACGATGAGTAAGTTCCTCTAATGTTGGTCCTCATTTCCCTATCTGTTAAATAGCTCTCCATCCATTTCAGCAAACTCCCCCTGACACATCCTAGCGTCTCAAGCTTAGATAACAATCTCTTATGTGGTACCTTATCGAATGCTTTGGAAAGGTCTAAGTAGACGCAGTCCACCCATCCGCCTCTTTCTTGGAGTACATCTATCACCCTACTGTAATAACATAGCAAACTGGTAACACAAGATGTCCCTTCTCTGAATCCAAATTGCTTTGGGGTTATTATTTTCTTTCTCTCCAACATTTTCATCCATCTCTTCCTAATTAGCTTTTCACAAATCTTGCATACAATACTAGTAAGTGAAACTGGTCTATAGTTTAGAGGGTCCTCAGGGTTTCCATTCTTGTATATCGGAATGATATTAGCTCTTTTCCATTCAACAGGAACCTGTCCTTTATCTAAGGAAGCTTGAATTATGTCCCTCACTGGCTCCACTAATTGCTCTGCACACTCCTTTAAAACCCAGGCAGACACTTCATCCGGTCCCATAGCTTTCCTTACTTCAAGTCCTCTCATCGCAGATAACAGCTCATCTCTAGTTATTTCAATCTTACTAAGACCACTCTCCAGTACTCCCGCCTGTGGTTCGTCAAAACCTTCCTCTCTAGTAAAAACTGACCCCAATTTGTTATTCATTACCTCACACATGTCCGATACATTTTCATACGTCCTAGCATCAACTCTTAATTTAGTAATTTGTTTCTTTACCTTCAACTTACTGTTTATATATTTATAAAATAATCTAGGGTCACTTTCAAATTTATTTACTATGTTCTTCTCATAGTTCATTTTAACTTGCCTAATTATGTTAACATATCTATTCCTCTCCTGTTTATATTTATTCCGATTACTCTCAGTGTTCCTTCTTCTTAATCTAGCCCAAGCTGCATCACGCCTACCCAAAGCTCTTTTGCATTTCAAATTAAACCAATCTTTCTGCTTAGTAAAATTTCCAGTTTTATATCTTGGGACAAACATATTGGTTCCTACTCTATAAATTTCGAGGAATCTACTATATTTACCTTGTACGTCCCGTTCCTTCAAAATAAGATCCCAATCTACTCCCTCTAAATATCTTTTCAAGGATACATAATCAGCTTTACTATAATTTAATCTGTCATTTATGTAGCTATTGTCTAATCTATTGGCATTACTCGAGGTCAACTTCCATTTTAGTAATAGGTGATCACTTTTACCTACAGGACATAGATAGTTTATATCACTAATTTCATGAGGATCTTTTGTAAAAATCAGATCGAGTTTAGAAGGTTCGTTATTACCCCTCATTCTTGTATTTTCCTTCACATGTTGTGCAAGTACATTTTCCGTAACCAACTCCACTAGCCGACTTCCCCAAGATCTCTGATTTGGCCCTGCATCTCCCGATTCCCAATCAACCTCACTACAGTTGAAATCTCCTACCAAGATCAATCGATTCTTCCTTAAAAGCAATCTTCTCAACGACTGAATCATATCCTCTACCATCTCCTCAAACTCCAACTCCCTCCATGCTCTGGTCTTTGGTGGCATGTAAGCTACTGCTATGTCTAGCTTTTTTCCTTCTATATCATTGAGTTCAACTGCCATTATTTCTGCCTTGTCATTATTTAACTCCACGTGCTTTGCTGTCATAGGGTTCTTAACTAATACTGCCAATTAATTAACTAATACTGTACAAAGGAACTTCACCTCACATATAAACTTAGTAAAACAGCTACACTATTGGGAGCATCTAAAACCACTAAAGTTGTAGCCTATTCATTGGAGTATAAAAGGTAACATTACTTAATAATATACACATGGAAAATCGCAAAGGGTTTAGTACCGAATCTACATACCTTAATAGTCATAAAGTTCAGTGATAAGAGAGGCTAGGAATGCGATATCGCCACGATGAAAAATTGGGATGCTATGGGCGCGCTGCGAGAGGGTTGATTATCACATAGAGGACCACGTCTCTTCAACAAACTCCCGCGGCGAGTAAGAGACATGAGGGGCGTCTCGTTCAGCTTCAAAAAAGACCTCGATGTTGAATTGCACAAAGTGCCAGACAAACCCATCTTCGCAGGGAGCTCCTTCAAACAGTCTGCTGCACCATTTTTCAAACCACAACGAAGGGCAGTGCGCTCCTCAGTTCCACTAGCAGAGTGGCGAACTCCACATAGGTAGGTGTGTGCGGCCTGATGTAATGCCTGGATTGTGGCAAAGTATCTGTAACTGCATTCGATGCTGAAATCTGCTTGAGCTATCACGCCAAGCGGAGTACTTCTCTTGGTGTAGTGGACAAAGCGTTCGCCTCCCACGTGGCGGGCCCGAGATCGAATCTCGGCCGGGCCGTGCCCAAAAACATTTGGGGCGAATTTCCGCATCAGACGCAGTTCGGATGTGATTGTTAAAATTGTAAATTGTAATTGTGTGTCATTGTAAAGTCGGCAAAATTGGTATGGTGCCGTTCCGAGGTTACTTCACTGGTGGCAGCTGTAAAGGAATATCTGAGAGGCTTAGTTGGGGAATCCCCATGGTGTACTGGCTTGCCTTAACTGGTTGGGTACAACAGTTGCTAAGGCTAGAGCTCTCAGAAACTCTCAGAGATGATTCCCAGTGACTCCGGTTCGTTGGGGAGGTATGGTAGCAGATTTCCTGCACTGCCTCCTCGCCGTGGTGTGTGACCCGCCCGGCAAGTGACGGATATAAGGAATGTCGCTGGTGATCGTTGTCTCGGAGCCTCGCTGTAGTTGACACGCTCAGACTTGTGCCTCGTTTGCTTTCGCCCGCTCGGAGTCTTCGCTACCTGGACGATAATGTGATGTAATGCCTGGATTGTGGCAAAGTATCTGTAACTGCATTCGATGCTGAAATCTGCTTGAGCTATCATGCCAAGCGGAGTACTTCTCTTGGTGTAGTGGACAAAGCGTTCGCCTCCCACGTGGCGGGCCCGAGTTCGAATCTCGGCCGGGCCGGGCCCAAAAACATTTGGGGCGAATTTCCGCATCAGACGCAGTTCGGATGTGATTGTTAAAATTGTAAATTGTAATTGTGTGTCATTGTAAAGTCGGCAAAAATAGTATGGTGCCGTTGCGAGGTCCCTTCACTGATATGATTATGAGGGCTTTATTCTGAGTGGTTTGTGGTTCCTTCATGTTTGTGGTTGAGGTGCAGGGTGACCAGGCTTGGGGTGTAAAGTGCATGGTTGTGCAGATGTACTGTTAGTAAAGTATGGACAGTGTTTCTTTTTGCTGGCCAAAGTCCTTGCCTGTGAGGGTTCTGAGAGCAATTAGTTTTTGTAAGGCTCTGATGTTTGTGTTTTCTATGTGTTGAGTGAATGTCATAAGTTATGTTAAGTAATTAGGTGTTTGGTTGAGGGGGAGTGGCTCATTGAGTAATGTGACATGCGAGTGAAGGTGCGATTCATGTCTGTCTAGGGTAAGCATAGTGATGTAATTTTGAAGGTGATCAGGGTGGATCTGTAAACCATTGGTTCATAGTGGGACTCAAGCCCCTCCACCACAAATGATAGCTTTCCTGGAAAAGGCAATTTGTAAAATAATAATGTAGGTGATAGCATGTAAAAGACAACAGGTATACAGTACTAAATTAGCCAGTAATATTCTAAATCTTAATTTCTCACACAAGTATCTCACCATGTTAGCTGAGCGAACTTGCATCTGGAAGTTGATCTCCTCCACCTGGGTCATTCGTGCAATTTGGCTCTCATCCTCAACCAGCCCTAGCTTCACTATCTCTGCAATTTAAAAAATTTAATGTAGAAACTGTAAAAAAATATAGATGGTAAGTAGAGTTATGGTTGACACACAGCTTGAGATTATACTATTATGAAGAAATGTAATTATGTAGTAATGTACCGTACCAAATTATTAACGCCTTCAACCTGACAACAATTTATCTAATTTCTTAACACCCAAGCTTCGGGGGGTTTAAATCATGCGCCAATCGCCCCACCCGGGCATATTTGGCGCACAAACGTCTTGTTTGTTGGGTGGTTTGGGAGTGTGAGAGTTGGTGAGGTTGGGAGGGGATGTGGAGGTGGCAGTGGTAAGCAGCCGCAGTTCCAGGTGTTGGTGTATTGTTGATGTGAGGTGAGTGTAGAGTGTAAAGTAGGTGGACCCATTGATTGCAATTTGCAGGCATTGCATTTTAGTGAGTACCTTTTTCATCATTCTTATTTCTAACTTTTTTCCTGAGAGTGGTGAAGGCAATGGGGCCATAATGGTGTGCCCCATGGTTCCCTAGTGTCTTACTCTCACAGCCCACTGGCACAAGTCGGCCTTTCTCTGGCGTAGGGATGCAGCGACCCCACCGCCCGCCACTTTGGTGGTGCAATCAGCTTCTGGAGCAGTGGACCACTGGTTCCTATCTTCAGAAAATTCCTGTGCTTGGCATGCTTCCAGCCAGGGCCCCACTTGGGTAAATAAAATAGCAAAACAGTGGTGGAACTGCCATCTGGGTGAGGGACTGCTCTGGGTCTGCTCCTTCTGTGTTAAGGGCCATATAGGTTATTCCATGTAGTGGAAATGGCACTGTGGAGTCGGTCAGTGGAGGCATGTCTGGTAGCCTGGAGGCAGTTTCTGCCATGGCCATCCCTTTTGGGGTGCTTCCTTTGGAAGCGAGGCATCTGATTGATGATGATGATGAGTAGTGTCATGTTGTGATTTGTAGTGTGTACCAGTATATGTGATATGTCCATGTTGTGGGTCCAGGGTTTGTTTCTATGTCTCCGGCTAAGAGTAGTAGAAGGGTTGTGAGTGCCAGAGGGTCACATCCCCCTACAGAAAAAAAAAGGTCTCTCTCTTCCGAGATTTGACGGCCTGGGGCCGCATCTCCTCGTTGTAGGAATAGGGGATGGTGAGAGCCGTTTGTGGTAGGGGCTGGGGAGGAGGTCCTCGGTCAATGGGTCTGGTGTCCCAGGGCGATCCAATCAGCATACAGTGAATATAATTTACATATTTACTCATCATATTTTACCTAATCGATTTATGAAAGAAATTACGAGATTAAATCTAATATCAGTGGACATTTAAGATGCCTCTGGTTCCAACCATTGGTCATTACTAGCTTCTTGGAATCTGCAGGGTTCCCACAAAGGATTATTTGGGTCTAAAAGGCAGGCTTGTCGAATAGGGAGTTGGCTATTTTGGGGTGGGGTGGAGTCAGAGTCGTACCGGTACTTGTAACATTTCTGGTGTCAGAGATTTTGGTAAGATTAGGAGTAGTGGGCGTTCCACTACCGACATACAGCATAAATCATCTATAAAACATTAACCTAACCTAACCTAACCTAACCTAACCTAACCTAACCTAGTACTACATGAATACTAGGTTAGGTTAGGTTAGGTTGTTTGGTTAGGTTAATGTTTTATAGATGAGTTATGCTGTATGTTGGTAGTGGTACGCCCACTACTCCTAATCTTACCGAGATTTTTTCACTTACTCCAAGGGTTGCAGAGTTGAGGTCACCTAGTCAGCTATATTTAGGTGAGTTAGAGTTATGCTTGTAAATCTTGGAGTGCTGCATAGTAAAGTAACAAGCACATAAAATTCAACATGTTAATACTTACCCATAAAGTTATCGAGGATGGACTTTACGTCATCCTTCAAGCGTTTGTTGTAAGACTTGAGCAATGCCTCTCTTCCCTGTGGCTGCTTTGTTTGTTGCGCCATCACTACCCTACCTCACTTCTATCTGCAATGGAAGAGGACTGGAGATACATACACATATAAATTATATTTGATTTTTTGGTTCAAACGAGGTCCAACTTCCATCTCACATCCTCATGACAGCATTCCAGGCAGCTGTTCTGGGCTGCCTTACTTTTCAGGTTTTTAAATGCGAGATCAGATCATATAACATGTTCACACATTTTTCTAGGTCTCCCCCTCAGTGCAGCTTACTGCATGTTATATTTTTACAATAACCTTGCAATCTACAATACATTCGATAATAATACAGTACCGTACTGGCTTACTAAACACTTCGAACCCCGAGACAGATCAAACCCCCGTCATTTCGAACCCCAGACAAAACGTACTCACATTATAATTGTAAATTATTTAAATGGCTAGATATATTTTAAGACTTGATGTAACAAAGTACCGGTAATGGATATCAGCGAATATTGTTTAATTCATTCAATTAAAATATAACTATCCTAATGTTTTATGATATACTGTACTGTACAGACATTATTATAATAGTGAATCATTATAGGCCTAGGCCTAATCATATTTCACACAAATGAATTTCTTCAAAAATCATACTATAAAAGTATGAAAATAGAAGTGTTATTCTATCTATCTATCTATTGCCTGACGCCGTGATCCCCGAAGGGGTGGCCACGAACGAACTGCCCCCATGCACCTCTGTCCCCAGTCAGTCGACGCCCCTCCCCCCAACCAGCACCGCCTTCGTTCATGTACTTCCTCACTCCATCCTTCCACCTCTCATTCGGTCTACCTCTCCCTCTCTGTCCCTCCACCTCGCTCTCGTACACCCTCTTAGTCATTCTCTCGCTTTCCATACGTTCCATATGGCCGAACCATCTCAAGTTGTTCCTTTTCACACTTTCCAGCACATCTACCTCCACACCACACCTCCTTCTTACTTCCTCATTAGTCTGTCTATCCTTCCATGTGACTCCGCACGCACTCCTTAAGTAATTCATTTCCACTGCTCTCACTCTTGGTCTGAGTCTCTCAACCAACGTCCATGCTTCGCTTCCGTAAGTCAGTGTCGGGATTACCACACTGTCATGCAAGGACTTCTTCACTTCCATACTGACCACCCTATTTCTTGTTACTGCTTTTAGCGTTCCTATAACCCTCTTCCCCTGTTGTACCCTCTCCCGCACTTCTTCATCCATAGTCCCATCTTTACTCAACACACTGCCCAGATACTTAAAAGAGTTGACGATCTCCATAGCCTGACCGTTCAGCTTCACCTCACACTCTGTGACTTCACCCCTTTCGAAGACCATAACCTTGCTCTTCCCCGCATTTACCTTCAAATTCCGTTTTTCGCACACTGTTCCAAACTCATTTACCAGACCCTGCAACTCCCATTCATTATCACTCATCAGAACTGTATCATCCGCAAACAGCAGTATAGGTAGCTTCCACTCAATTCCCTCCCTTTTCAGCGATACACCAACATCCACTGCTCTTGATAGTATTTCTTGTATGACTCCATACATATATACAGTAAACAACCACGGGGACATCACACACCCCTGTTTCAAACCAACATTCAGGTCAAAGAACTCGCTCTGCTCACTCTTCACACGTACTGCCGCCTTTGCACCCTCATACATGCTCTTCACTGCTTTCAGCAACTTGCCCTCTACTCCGTATATTCTAAGTACTTTCCACAAACCTTCTCTATCCACTCTGTCATAGGCCTTCTCCAAGTCCATAAAGGCAACATACACCTTTTGTTTCTTCTCCAGATATTTCTCCACAACACAATTCAGGGTAAAAATCTGATCTACACATCCTCTTCCCTTCCTAAAACCTCCCTGCTCGTCGCCTATCCATTTCTCCGTTCTCACTCTCACTCTCTCAATCACTACCCTACTGTATACCTTCCCTACTACGCTGAGAAGACATATTCCTCGGTGGTTACCACACACTCCTCTTTCCCCTTTGCCCTTATATAGGGGGACTATTATGCCAGTCTTCCAGTCATCGGGTGCACTCCCCTTCTCCCATGCTAGTTTGCACATTTTCCATACGCATTCTATCACTATCTCACCACCATACCTCAACATTTCCCCACACACTCCATCTGTTCCTGGTGCTTTCCCCAACTTCATTCTTTTCATGGATTCCCACACTTCTGACCTCCTGATCCCCACCTCCTCCTCCACTACTTCTCTTCTTCTCCCTCCCATACCATATCCAGCTATGTTTGCTGGCTCTTCATTCCTTACATTTAGCAACTCATTGAAGTACTCCCTCCATCTTTCGACTCTCTCTTGCTTCTCGGCTAGCATTCTCCCATTCTTATCTTTCACACCCTTACTGTTTCCCTTGCTACCTTCCCTAACTTTCTTGACTTCTTTCCAGCAGTTTCTTACTCTCCCTCCATTTTACACTCAGATTCCTTCCAAATTCCTCATCTACTCTTCTCTTACTTTCCTTCACTACTCTCTTCACCACCCTCTTACTCTCCACGTACCTCGCTCGTTTCTGTCTCTCGAAATCTTCATTCCCTCTACTACCCAACCACTCTCTATATGCTTTCTTCTTTTCTTCCACAGCTATTCTTACCTCTTCTGTCCACCATGCTGTACTTTTCACTCCCCTCCCTCTTCTCCTCACTCCACACACCTCCTCACATGCTGCACAGATCTCATCCTTAAACACCTTGCTCATCTCCTCCACTTCCTTCATAACTTCCAGGTCGAACCCACCTAGTCGTCTTTCCACTGCTCTCCTGTACTCCTCCCTGACTTCCTCCTCCTGCAACCTCTCCACCCTCCTCACCATTCCACCCTCCTCTCGCCTCCTTCCAGCTCTCCTCGCCCACTTCTTTTGTATCCTAACCTTAGCTACCACTACATAATGATCAGACAGACCCCCTCCAATACCCCTAGCATCCATCACAGATTTCTTCATTCGTTCATCCACACATACATAATCAATCAATGACTTTCGTTCCACCACTGTCTTATCCTTCATCGTCAACATCCGTTTCCACGTGTACCTGTGGATCATTCTGTGTCGGAAGGTGTTGGCTATCCACAGCCTCCTCCCCACACATACGTCCACAAGTGCACTTTTCAAGTGTTATTGAATTACTGTATTATATACTGTACCTATAAAAATATGAAAATAGTCAGACGTGTTATCGAATTATTATATTGCTTGCCTTTCTGATGGGCAAATCAGAATATATCCTGATACAAAGGGAGTTAGAGGGAATAGCCTGGCTGTCTTTATTTCATCTACTATACATTGTATTTTTAGTCTACTAATTAAGACTGTTTAACGTTTTCTCTGTTGAAACAGTAAAAATTACATTTAATGTTTTAGGGGGTTCGAAGTGTCTTGTGCATCGAAATGTCAGGGATACGAAATGTCCGGGGGTTCGAAATGTCCGGTTCCCCCGTACTGTACTGTCTTATAATTTCAACAAACTATTTCTAGTAGGCTAATCTCAGATTTAACATACATAGGCTAGCCTAGTACCTAAATAAATAAAAAAAACAATTATGCTGCAACTGTGACAAGGTAAAATTCTTGGGATATAAATTCTCCCCGCTATGTAGAATTATACTAAATTTATTACTGATCCTAGAAAAAAAAATCCTCTACTGTACTGTATATCCTATCGCCTACCTTGCAAGAGGCGGGTGGGTTTGTTTACATCCGTCGCAAGTGAAGCCTCGGCGACTCGCAATGGGGAAAATTAGGTTTGTGCCCCTTACTGTTGAAATATGAGGATTTTAATAAGTCCTGGAGGGGGGTGTGGGGGGCATGCACCCCTCAAGTTATTCTGTATCCCATGGCAAACGGATATGGCCAAATACAGAATTTTTTCGCTTTTTATCCTATTGTTGGATAATGAGTAGGCTAAATAGCGGATTTGTTTTATTTTAATACAGTACCACAAATTTTCAGAGTGTTTTTTATAAAAAAAAAAAAATCATTTGCATCAATACAGTATATAGGGTTTGTAATTAATTACAAATCTTGGGAAAACCTATTTTCCCCATTAGGCCTGTTGAATCGATCGATGTTGAGACACGCCTCCAGATAGTGATTTGAAAAGACATTAGCCTAACCTAACAACCTTACCTAACCTAACCTAGTTCTGTATTATGGGTGGGGGCTGCCGCCCCCACACCCCCGCTGGTTGAGTACTAATCCCTTAGTAAATACAAAAAAAAATTGGCTGTCGATTATACGAAGGTGAAAGAAAGTCGATGAAGTCTACGGTGTTTACTCTGCAATCTTCAGCTTTGATTGTACAGTACATTGATAGCGGGAAAGAACCGTATTGACAACCTTGTTACGAAAATAAAATTTTAGTACCATACTTTTATATTAGGTTTTTCCGAGGGCTTAACACATTTTCATATGATCTTTAGAGCTATCGATAACTGGAAGTACCGTATTGACAACCTTGTTACGAAAAAAACATTTTAGTACCATACTTTTTTATTAGGTTTTGCCGAGTGTTAAAAACAAATTTTCTTATGATCTTTAGAGCATATAGATTCAATATTTATCTTCAAATATATCAACAAAATTTGTGGTATTAAAATAACATTGAACCTAAATAGCCTAGGTTATGCATTTCCTATTATCACATATCAAAACACCCTTAAATACCTATAAAATTTATAAAATAAAAAGCAAAACAACATTTTAGCAATTTAATTAGGTCTAGGCTACATAAACTGGCAAGAATGTAGTTACCGGGTGTACCGCCCGTCTTGTTTACACTACGCGGACGCTCACCATAATGTTCCCGTCTACATAGCCAAAAATTACAGACCAGTGGTGCTGACGTCACATCTTATTAAAATCATAGAAAGGACAATACGAGCTAAGATGGTCGGCTTCCTGGAAGATAACGAGGTGTTCAACGAGGGGCAACATGGCTTTAGAAAAGGCCGCTCCTGCCTCTCACAACTACTATCACACTACGACAAAATCCTACAGGATATTCAAGACGGAGAAAATGTAGACGTCATATATCTAGATTTCGCCAAAGCTTTTGACAAGGTGGACCATGGGATCCTTCTACATAAACTCAAATCACTGGGAATAGGGGGAGACCTTGGAAGATGGCTCCACAGCTTCATCACCAACAGAAAACAAAGAGTCACGGTTCAAGGAAGCCTATCAGAAGCAGGTGGGGTCATCAGCGGAGTACCACAAGGATCAGTACTGGGACCTCTCCTATTCCTCATCATGATAGGAGACATCGACAGGGACCTGGAACACTCAACAGCCACATCGTTTGCAGACGACACCAGACTCATGAAGAAAATCACCTCACAACATGATGCTCAGCTATTACAACAAGACTTGGACAAAATCCTGAAGTGGGCAGAAGAAAACAACATGGCCCTAAACGGAGACAAGTTCGAGCTTCTAAGGTACGGGAACAAGAGAGCACTACAAAACGACACCAACTACAAAAGTGGACAGCAAGAAATTACCGCCAAGGACACAGTGAAGGACTTGGGAGTAAATATGAGCAGTGACGCCACTTTTTCCCAGCATATTACCAAAGCCACAACAACAGCAAAACAAATAGCAGGCTGGATCCTGAGAACCTTCCACACAAGAAATGAGAGGTGTATGCTAACACTGTGGAAGTCACTGGTCCTACCACGACTGGAGTACTGCTCCCAGCTCTGGTCTCCACAAAAAGTAGGAGAAATAACAGAAATTGAAGCCACCCAGAGGACATTCACCAGTAAAATCCATGGGTTTCAACACTTTAACTACTGGGAGAGACTTAAGGAGCTGCAGCTGTACTCACTTCAAAGACGTAGGGAGAGATACATCATCATCTACGTCTGGAAGATTTTGGAAAAAAAAGGTACCAAATCCAAACATCCAAGAGACTCCGCACCAAAGGCGAGGGAGGCTGTGCTATGTGAGGACTACGCCGGGATCAACACAAAAAATCAAATCCCTGATCCATCACAGCTTTACATACAATGGAACCAGACTGTTCAACTGTATACCAGCCCCTCTCAGGAACATGACCGGGGTGTCTCCAGACACCTTCAAGAAACACTTGGACATGTGGCTGGCCAAAATACCGGACTGGCCACCAACACCAGGATACCCCAGCACCAACTCCAACCGACTTCTGGAATGGAGAGTGGAAGAAAGGGAGCTGCCTGGTCGCAGTGGAGCCCCAGCTCAACTGTGTCACTAACGGACGGAATACAACTAAATGAGAAAAAAAAAAATGAGTTTGAATGCCTTTGGATACAAAAATGCATTACCCCAACCAAACAACCGGGTAGGATGTAGTGAGCGGGCATACCGCCATCTTTGTTTACATTACGCGTAGTGGCGTCGGACCTTTCCCATCATGTTCCCGTCTATTTTAACCTAACCTAACCTTGTATTCATGTAGTAATGACAGGGGGCAAATAGCAGAAAATATAGCGTCGAAACAGACGGGAACGTAAGTGCGACCGCGGCGATCGCCCTATGTAAACAATGACGACCGTACGCCCAAACTCTACATCCATCCCAAACAACCTAACCTAACCTAACCTAGTATTATAGATTTATATGTATTTATTTTATTATAAGTATTTATAGATGATTTATGTTGTATGTCGGTAGTGGTACACCCGGTAACTATATCCATCCCCATAAACTATATGTTGGCCTAAATCGTTTATAATAGTGCAGCACATCTGCACAAATCGTCTTAAGTATTTTCATAGTATGCCTGGCCTAGCCTAACAAGTGACGGTACACCTTGAAAATTTGAGAGATATCACAATACACCTTACTCGTGTTAAAACCTGGAGATGAATTAGGGACAATATAAAATAAAGCTTAGGCTATAAGCTATGTAATTAAATTCAGACATCGATTTATCGTGGCCTATAGGTTTCTTATATCATGTCATGATGTACTGTATTTAATTTCTGTGTCTAAAACTCTAAATGCCCGTCAAAATTTATGGGATGGATGTAGTGATCGGGCGTACGGTCGTCGTGTTGTGCGCTCGCAGTTACGTTCCCGTCTATTTCAACGCTATATTTTCTGCTATTTGCCCCCTGTCATTACTACATGAATACTAGGTTAGGTTAGGTTGTTTGGTTAGGCTAATGTATTTTTATATCCAAAGGCAGTCAAAATAGACGGGAACATGATGGGAAAGGTCCGACGCCACTACGCGTAGTGTAAACAAGGCTGGCGGTACGCCCGCACTTAATATTCTTGCCAAATTTATTACTGATCCTGAAAAAGACAAAATCTTCGGGATGGATGTAGTGATCGGGCGTACGGTCGTCATGTTGTGCGCTCGTAGTTACGTTCCCGTCTATTTCTACGCTATATTTTCTGCTATTTGCCCCCTGTCATTACTACATGAATACTAGATTAGGTTAGGTTAGGTTGTTTGGTTAGGCTAATGTATTTTTATATCCAAAGGCAGTCAAAATAGACGTGAACATGATGGGAAAGGTCCGACGCCACTACGCGGAGTGTAAACAAGGCTGGCGGTACGCCCGCACTTAACATTCTTGCCAAATCTTCTAGGCCTAGGCCTATATCGCATAACCTACCTCGCAAGAGGCGGGTGGCTGTGTTTACATCCACCGCGAGCGGCGAGTGTAGCCTCGGCGACTCGCGTTGGGAAAAATTAAGGGGATGGATGTAGTTACCGGGTGTACCACTACCGACATACAACATAAATCATCTAGGCTATATAAATACCCGGTACTTACAATAAAATAAATAGGCCTACTTATAAATCTATAATACTAGGTTAGGTTAGGTTAAGTTGTTTGGTTAGGGTAATGTATTTTTGTATCCAAAGGCAGTCAAAATAGACGGGAACATGATGATGATGGTGAGCGTCCGCGTGGTGTAAACAAGACGGGCGGTACACCCGGTATTACAGGGTGTCAAACGAGTGTTTGACGCTGTTTTTTTTAATAATAACGCAAATTAACTTTTTGTATACTGATAACAGAAACTCCCCCGACCCTTTTTTTTTTTTAAGAAACAAAAAAGGTAAATTGACATAATTTTGGTCTCCATATTTTCCATCTTGATTGCTTTTAGATTGCAGGAAATACTGTTTTAGACACCTAAATTCTCAAAAATTCACGGGGGGGCATGCCCCCGGACCCCCCTAGAGCTCACGCCTTCTCCGCTATAATAATAAACCATAATGATAACACAATTCATATTTTGTGGATTGACACCCTGCCTGGTAACTACATTCTTGCCAAATTAAGTTTTGCCCTAGGCTATAGGCTACTATTTAAATATAGCCTATGAGGATTTCAATAAGTCCTGGGGGGTGGGGGCCCTGGGGGTGAAGGGGGGGGGGCTTGCACCCCTCCCAACATATTTTGTATCCCACGGCAAACGGTTAAGCCTATGGCCAAATAGTTATTTTTCGCTAGTGGGCCTAAGTGGGGGGGGCGTGTATTAAGATTGTTGTTTAATGTGTAAATATGCATTCCCTACTATTATCACATATCAAAACACCCTTACACAACTCTAAAACTAGATAAAACAATAATTAGGCTAGAGGCAGCAGAGGCTATAGGGAAAAGGCTCGCAGCCTTAGCCAAATTAGCCTAGCCTATTTGTGAGTTTTTTTTGTTCCATTTTTGTTTTAAAAATGGTAGTTTTGATGCTATTAGTTATAATTCCACTGTGGGAGAAACCCTATATAGGCCTAGGGGCCTAACCCCATTATCCAAAAATCTTAAGATAACTCCCCCTGATAGTGAGCCAGTGTTAACACGTTTAAAAATAGGGTAAAAATTGAAGACAACCCGGACAGGTGGGATCTCATTTCTAATGGTAGTTTTGGGTTCCTATCATGTTAGCCTATGCGTCATTGCTACTGCTAGGCTATATAGGCTAGGCCTAGCCTAGGCCTACTTTTTATCCACCGGATTTTTTTTTTTCTTGGCTTTAGGCCTAGGCCTACTTATTTTTTTTAGCATTAACCTAACCAAAAAAACCTAACCTAACCTAACATAGCCTAATAGCCCCCAAATACATTTAGGTTAGGTTAGGTTAAGTTTTTTGGTTAGGTTAGGCTAGGCCTAATGCTAATGCTAATGCTAAAAATAAAAATGGTAAATTTCTATAATTGCACCTATACGAGCTAAAAAAATATTATTGTATTTAACAGGAAGGTACAACGAGGTAAGTGATGTGGTATAGGTGGCAATATGCGGAAATGGATTATAAGGGCATTCCGCCCCCCTCTGACAAAAGTCTATCAATCTAGATGTGACACGGATTTACAATGTTTCAGAGACATTAGCCTAACCTAACAACCTTACCTAACCTAACCTAGTATTATGGGTGGGGGCTGCCGCCCCCACACCCCCGCTGGTTGGGTAAAACGGTAGAAATCCAGTTGGGGTGGAGTGAATTACCGTAGATTTTCGTAAGGGGGTAAGAGGGGGGCAGAATGCCTTTATAATACATTTCCGCATATTGCCACCTATACCACATCACTTACCTCGCCGTACCTTCCTGTTAAATACAATAATAATTTGTTAAGCTCGTATAGGTGCAATTATAGAATAATACCATAAAAATAGCCTAGGACTAGGCTAAAGCCAAGAAGAAAAAAAAAATCCGGTGGATAAAAAGTATATAGGCTAGCCTAGCAATGAAGCATAACATGATAGGAACCCCAATCCCAAACTACCATTATAAATGAGATCCCAGCTGTCCGGGACTCCGGGTGGTCTTCAATTTTTACCAAAAATAGATAGGCCTATGACCGGTATGAGACTGTTAGACTGAGAAGAGGCACCCTTTATGAGCACTGACTCCCATGCCTCTTAACTATCACTAGCCTAGGTAAGTGGGGAGGGCTATGAAGATCAGGGAAAATGTGGGGTTAGGTTAGTAATAGGCCTAGGCTATAGCCTAGTAAAATAAGGAAGAATAGGAATGTGTTATTCTCCTGTCACCTCTTTCTCCTTTCTTGTGTCTCTTGTTGATCCTCCCTACCCCTTGTGGGAGTAAGCTAGCAGGTCTGGCTACTGACTGACTGACTGTGACTTCTTTTGATTCCCTTCCCGAAATGTGAATGTGGAGCTAACTTCCAAGGGATAGATAACAGCGTCGGTAACAACAATCCTACTTGGAGCATCTGTATATCACTAGAAATCGGCTGATCTCTATTTCCATAATAACCATGTACTCATATTGTATATTTTAAATTGTTCTGTTTCATATGAATACGAAGAGAGACATACTTGGTATTAATCTAGCAAAATTATGATATTAATTAGGTTACAAGATATTAGACGAAGTGAGTGTAAGTGGGCAACTAACCAAAAACTTGTCCTTGTAACAGGCGTGAACGTGAAGATTACCAGAAACAAGAAACAAGGCTTGGGTGCGACGGACGTGGAAATTGTCGAGTGTTTATTTAATTACAATAATTTAAAGAAGGTAATGTTGCAAAGGCAATAGGGTAGCGTTCAATAACACTGCAGCAGCTGTATTTACCATGTATATATGTATTTTTACTCGAGGAATAGACTAGGCTATAGGCCTAGTGATTTAGCCTAGTCTAGCCTAGGCCTATTGTTTTTCATGGTTTGAGTGGAGGATTTGCATTAGCCTAACTTAGGCTTCTCATTATCCATCAATCTGAAGATACGGCGTCAAATAGCGCCATTTATTGGTTGTATCGTGCTTTTATAGTAGGTGAGACCGTGAGGGAAATCCTGGGGCAAATTGAATAGCCTACATGATGGGTTGAGGGGGGGGGGGGGGCACTGCGGCCACTGCCCCTATTTTCCCTAATTCCAATAGCGCTTCAGTAGTGTTGTTTATGTTTAAGATTATCGGCATAGGCTAGTAAGCATCGCCTAATTCTAAGATAATATTCAAGACCTCTTTCGCCGCCCTATTAGAAATAATTTATTAGGGAAAATAGGGACCAATAGACTCGCCATATTTTTCTCATTATAGTCCACATGGAGGAATTTCGTTATCGACACTTGAAAAAACCCGATTACACCGAAAAATAACAAAAATAATGTCCCGAACTTAAACAAAGCATTGCACCCAATAAATCCTTCGACCTGGGTCCTCTTCTTCTTGTTTTGAAAGATGCGGTGATTGCGATTCACCCAATAAATGGCTTGAACGTTACTCACAAAAACGATATTATATCAAGGCCGCTCCTGCCTTTCACAACTAGCCTACTATCACACTACGACAAAATCCTACAGGATATTCAAGACGGAGAAAATGTAGGGTCAATATTTACGAGTCACACCACAGCTGGGATCTCATTTTTAACAGTAGTTTTGGGTTCCTATCATTCTATGCTTCATTGCTGTATACTTTTTATCCACCGGAAAATATTTTGTTTTCTTGTTTTTTTGTTTTTTTTTAGCATTAACCTAACCAAAAAACCTAACCTAACCTAACCTAACCTAATAGCCCCCAAATACATTTAGGTTTGGTTAGGTTAGGTTTTTAGGTTAGGTTAATGCTAAAAAAAAAAAAAAAAAAAAAAAAATAATAATAATAATACTTTAGTTGCATTCTCAAACGGCACAACAGAGCTACTAGCAGTACACATAAGACAAACCGACATGCTCATCATAATTTTGTACCGACCTCCAAACACCACAGGGGAAATTTTCAAGGAGGTCACAGAGAAGATACAATCACTCCTACAAAATCTGCCAACTCCCGCTACAGATGTCATCATCACAGGAGATTTCAACCTGCCCATCATCAATTGGGCAACCATGAAAATAGACGGAGGAACCAGGGATGAAAAACAGCAAGCCAAGGAACTAATGACTATCATGGACACTGCATACATGAAGCAATACATCGAGGAACCTACAAGAGGCAACAACACACTGGACTTACTATTTGGCAACAACTTCGACCTGGTACACTCGTACGAAACTGTAAAAACTATAATGTCCGACCACAGCCTCATCAAAGTTAGAACCCCCACACCAGCCGCCACACCACCAAGAAGATGTCAACAGGAATCAAGCCAAATACCCTGCACCTCTCTGAAAGATCTCAACTTCTACAGCAAAGATATAGACTGGGACAGACTGAGAGCAGAACTGGCAGTAACTGATTGGAGGGCACTATTCGAAGATAAAAACGTCGACGAAACTCTCAGTATCCTCCAGAAACAATGCCTGGAGACCTGTAAAAACACCATACCACCCAAATCAAGCAGGAAGCAGATCAAGCAGATTCCCAGAGATAGAAAAATACTAATGAAGAAAAGGACATACTTGAGAGCCAAGCAAAGGAAGACCAGCTATGCGCACAATATCACCAAACTACAAGAAGAGCTCGATGAAGTTGAACGTAAACTCATCCAGTCACACCAAGAGCAAAGAACACGTGAAGAACTACAAGCAGTTGCAAACATACGAGTAAACAGCAAATTCTTCTATGCATACGCAAAAAGGAGACTCAGGAACACCTCAACAATAGGACCACTTGCAAAACCTACGGGCGAACTTGAGAGTGACCCAACCGAAATGGCCAAGATACTCAAACAGCAGTACGAAAGTGTCTTCAGCCCGCCAAATGAAGACAAGAAAATCGATAATGCAACGACCTTCTTTGACAATGCTCCAGGGACACCACATCAACTCTCCTCGGTAACAGTATCAACAGAGGACATAGCTCCCCTATTTCAACCCCTTTCGGGGTTGGGCACCCGCCCTTATGTCCTCTGTTGATACTGTCCTCGGTAACAGTATCAACAGAGGACATAAGGGCGGGTGCCCAACCCCGAAAGGGGTTGAAATAGGGGAGCTATCCCCCCGCCAAAGGCGGCTTTCTAGGGCCTTTCCTAGCTGATGGTGAGAGGATTGGGTTCTAGTCATATGGTGATGGGCTGGTCTATCAGAGTGAGAACTGAGCGATCTCTGCCATACCCATAGCTTACTCCGACTGTTCCTTTTACTTATGTATTTCCTAGATCTCAAGTGACGGCGTCTTTTCCGTGGATTGACCTCCCAATCTACCAAGATTGGAAGCCAAAGCATCACATTTTTCCTTTGCCCCTCAACTTTCTCTTCATAATTGCTGAGGGGCACAGGGCCCTGGGTGGGACTTTGGTTTCCCGGGCGTTTCCGCACCCTCCTCAGCTCCCCGCCATGGAGTGGCTTCGGTCACCCAGGCTTTATTGTGGTAGGCAGAGAGGGTTCTGTGGGGGCGCTCAGTTATGGCCTTGGCCTTGCTCGGGGCCTTGGGGCTGTTCGGCCAGGCAGCTTGGGGAACAACAACAACAACAACAACAACAGAGGACATAATAGCAGCCATCGACAAGATTGGACCAAACTCTGCGGCAGGACCAGACGGCTTTCATGCCCAACTGCTAAAAAACTGCAAACATCAGCTAGCCTTGCCTCTAAAACTGCTGTGGAGCAAGTCCCTCCAAACTGGATATGTACCACAATCCCTAAAAGAAGGTACTGTCACACCAATACACAAAGGGGGCAGTAAAGGCATAGCCAAAAATTACAGACCAGTGGTGCTGACGTCACATCTTATTAAAATCATAGAAAGAACAATACGAGCTAAGATGGTCAGCTACCTGGAAGATAACGAGGCATTCAACGAGGGTCAACATGGCTTTAGACAAGGCCGCTCCTGCCTTTCACAACTACTATCACACTACGACAAAATCCTACAGGATATTCAAGACGGAGAAAATGTAGACGTCATATATCTAGATTTCGCCAAAGCTTTTGACAAGGTGGACCATGGGATCCTTCTACATAAACTCAAATCACTGGGAATAGGGGGAGACCTTGGAAGATGGCTCCACAGCTTCATCACCAACAGAAAACAAAGAGTCACGGTTCAAGGAAGCCTATCAGAAGCAGGTGGGGTCATCAGCGGAGTACCACAAGGATCAGTACTGGGACCTCTCCTATTCCTCATCATGATAGGAGACATCGACAGGGACCTGGAACACTCAACAGCCTCATCGTTTGCAGACGACACCAGACTCATGAAGAAAATCACCTCACAACATGATGCACAGCTACTACAACAAGACTTGGACAAAATCCTGAAGTGGGCAGAAGAAAACAACATGGCCCTAAACGGAGACAAGTTCGAGCTTCTAAGGTACGGGAACAAGAGAGCACTACAAAACGACACCAACTACAAAAGTGGACAGCAAGAAATTACCGCCAAAGACACAGTGAAGGACTTGGGAGTAAATATGAGCAGTGACGCCACTTTTTCCCAGCATATTACCAAAGCCACAACAACAGCAAAACAAATAGCAGGCTTGATCCTGAGAACCTTCCACACAAGAAATGAGAGGTGTATGTTAACACTGTGGAAGTCACTGGTCCTACCACGACTGGAGTACTGCTCTCAGCTCTGGTCTCCCCAAAAAGTAGGAGAAATAACAGAAATTGAAGCCACCCAGAGGACATTCACCAGTAAAATCCATGGGTTTCAACACTTTAACTACTGGGAGAGACTCAAGGAGCTGCAGCTGTACTCCCTTCAAAGACGTAGGGAGAGATACATCATCATCTACGTCTGGAAGATTTTGGAAAAAAAGGTACCAAATCCAAACATCCAAGAGACTCAACACCAAAGGCGAGGGAGGCTGTGCTATGTGAGGACTACGCCGGGATCAACACAAAAAATCAAATCCCTGATCCATCACAGCTTTACATACAATGGAACCGGACTGTTCAACTGTATACCAGCCCCTCTCAGGAACATGACCGGGGTGTCTCCAGACACCTTCAAGAAACACTTGGACATGTGGCTGGCCAAAATACCGGACCGGCCACCAACACCAGGATACCCCAGCACCAACTCCAACCGACTTCTGGAATGGAGAGTGGAAGAAAGGGAGCTGCCTGGTCGCAGTGGAGCCCCAGCTCAACTGTGTCACTAACGGACGGAATACAACAAAGTGTAAACAAAGTGTAAATAAAAAAACAAGAAAAAAAAAATTCCAGTGAATAAAAAGCATATAGCAATGAAACATAGAATGATAGGAACCCAAAACTACCATTAGAAATGAGATTCCAGCTGTGGTGTAACTCGTAAATATTGACCAAATGTAGACGTCATATATCTAGATTTCGCCAAAGCTTTTGACAAGGTGGACCATGGGATCCTTCTACATAAACTCAAATCACTGGGAATAGGGGGAGACCTTGGAAGATGGCTCCACAGCTTCATCACCAACAGAAAACAAAGAGTCACGGTTCAAGGAAGCCTATCAGAAGCAGGTGGGGTCATCAGCGGAGTACCACAAGGATCAGTACTGGGACCTTTCCTATTCCTCATCATGATAGGAGACATCGACAGGGACCTGGAACACTCAACAGCCTCATCGTTTGCAGACGACACCAGACTCAGCTTGCCATCATGTTCTTATGTTCCCGTCTATTTTGACTGCCTTTTGATACAATAATATATTAAGGGGGGGGGCTTTGTCTCCCCCCCCCATGACATATTGTCATCATCATATATATTGCCAAGAAGGGGCAAATAACCGAAAAAAATCGCCGTCAAAATAGACGCGAACTTAACCACAGCGATCGACAAATGTAAACATGACGGCAGGGGAGGCGTCGGACTCTTGCAATCATGTTCCCGTCTATTTTGAATGCCATTGGATAGGCTACAATAATTTGTTGAGGATCACCCCCCCCCCCCCCCCCCCATGACATATTGTCATCATCATATACAGTATATTGTCAGCAAGGTGCAAATAACCGAAAAAATAGACACGAAGTTAACCGCGGCGATCGCCCTATGTAAACATGACGACCGTACGCCCGGAATCTACATCCATCCCTTCTTTTCTAGTCTAGGTATGAATGTGCTGTGTCAGTTAGAACGTTACTACTGTTGAAGAAGTGATGTCTACCTTGTCTTTGCCTACTTTGTTGAAGTTATCGTAGTTCCGGCGTCTTCACCTCCGAGGTTCGGTCAACTTGGAAGTCCACCGCCTCCACACCTTGCCACAGCTTGCCACTCATCAAGTGGCCATCGGTAAAGATTGTTGGTGGCACGAGAGAAGAGCGGGAAGGATGTAGTATCCAGGCATACGGTCATCATATTCACATAGCTCGTGCGCTCGCGGTTACGTTCCCGTCTATTTTTACTGTTATTTGCCTCCTGCTGGCAATATATGTAATGATGACAATAAATTATAGGGGGTGTTATGATGCACGATTTTGGATATGTGTAAATATATATACCTGTATATATATAGGCCTATATAAATACTGTATATATTTATATATATATATACAGTATACTGTATATTTATTTATATACTGTATATATATATATATATATATATATATATATATATATATATATACTGTATACTGTATATATATATAATTATACTGTACTGTACTGTATATATACTTACAGTATACTGTATATACCGTACATACAAACATATATACATACATAAAATAATTCATACCGTAGTCCCTATTCACAATCTGCTGCCTAAGCGGAGGAATGGTCCTACTTTAAGTGTCCGGCTCAGCGGTTCTTCTCGCTTCACTGTCAACATCAAACTGAGGAGAAGACTCGCAGGATGACAATTCCTCACACAAGGTTGCAAATAGTTTCATTATTTGCTAAGCATATTTAGCTACTTGTAATTCAAGTTTGACACAAATTGAGTCATAAGTACCGTATATATCCACCAAATTTCTAAAGTTTCTAGAACTCAAATTGCACCTGTGCACAGTTAGGACATAACTTTATTATGACTCAATTCGCATTCGTACGTGTGAGAGAGTAATATACTTAATATGTTTTGCCTATCTATTTACTGTGCTAAGAACTGAGCAAATATATTACATGTAGTAGATAATATATAACAGCATGCCAGTTACCTAAGTCAGTCATTTAATTGCTTACTTTCTTCTTTTCAGTTCAAAAGCATGGCGAAACCCTCTGGAAGTACCGGTAGCGAAGTCAATAAAATTCAGACATTTGTGTTTTTTGACCTTGAAGCAACTGGCCTACCTATGAATAGTCCCCGAATTTTGGAATTATCCATGATTGCAGTATCAAGGGACAGTCTAATTAGTATGAACAAAGGCACCACCATAGAAGACAAGAGAAGCTCATCACCTGATTTATTCGCTTCTCAGCCTGGGTCTAGCACTTCTACCCAGGATAATCCAGTAAATATAGGACCATTTATATCACAACCAACAACAAAATGTTCCAGTAATGGACGTAGTACACCAAAAAAATGGTCTCCACCTCCTAGCCCAACACGTGGTAACTATGTTCCCAAGTTGCCACGTATTCTGCACAAATACACTCGACTCTACTATCCTTGGAAGGTTATCACTATCAAAGCAGAGGAGATCACAGGCTTAAGCAATGACATGCTGCAGCATCTGAAAGGCTTCTCGAAGGACAGTGCTCAAGCAATCAGTCTCTTCTTGAATTTGCCTAAACCAGTTGCCATAGTGGCACACAATGGCAGCAATTTCGACTTTAAGTTGATAAAGGCAGAACTGCTCAATGTAGAATCTGAGGAAGGTTTCAGTGACCTTCTCTGTATTGACACCCTGAAGGCTATTAAGGCTATTGATACACAACATGAAAAGGAAGACATCCAACAAATTACTATGCTGGCAGAATCCTTTAGTATGGAAGACATGTTTGATGACTTCATGGAGGATAGTCCAACCCCAAGCTGCAAGAGAACGAGACCGGAGGCAGCAGTTGAGATGCGGGCCAGCGGTTCTGAACGATCTATGGAGTCGTCACCTCAGCCCCATAGACCTCTGAAAGTGTCATGCCAGCTGCCCATCACTCCAATGAAAGAACAAGGCTTGAAACCTAGTACTAATGCTGCCACTCCTCAAAAGCCATCTTTCCCTCAGCCTTCTCCTTACACTCCTGAATTTAGCAAGACTCCTGGATATAAGTCCCATGCTGCCAGAGAAACTAGCAAAGTTCGCCGAAACCTCACCTATGAAGGACCAGGCAAGAGAAAATTCAAAGCAATTTTGCCCTATAAACAAGTGGATATCTACCACCGGCTGTTTGACACTGACTACGCAGCCCACCGAGCAGAATCAGATTGCCAGGCTCTGCTGGAGATTTGTGGCCACTATGGGGAGAGTTTTGCCAAGTGGTCGGATACCTTCTCAGAAAGCTTTGCCGAGGTGAAGCCAATGTGGGTGAAGCGAAAGTCGTTTGCTACGTTTTACAATTTATCTTAATTAATTATAATGCTGAATATTTTAATATCTATAAATAACTTTTATATAATATAATTTGTAGTACTGTAGGTCTTAATTAGAATATATTTAGCAGATTATAAAGTATTTTACAATAAGTATACTGTTGTATAGGCTGCACAGAGATTTTCATGCAACAAGTAAAAATCCACTTTATATCCATTTTACCATTTTAGTTTAGTAGTGTACAGGTGTGGTGTATTCTAGGTACAGTCATGGACAAACTAATATGACATACCCATACTGCTTGAACCACATTGTTTAGATAACTGAAATTCACTAGTTAATGCTAATTATCTTTTTTTTATCATTAGGAGATGTTCAAATAATTATGACTGCAACTGTATCTCTATATTAAATCAACATCAGTTTATTTATGAATATGTACCGGTAGTTACTGTGTATTAGAAGTACCAGGTATACATTATTAGTGCCGTTACACTCGAAGACAAAAATCCTGGCCCAATAGGAACCCCCAAACAATTACAAACAACCTCCAAAGTGCAATTATCATATTATATGAGAATATTTGATTTAATTTGGGATTGCTTGGAAAACTTTGGTCCACAATGTATGTCCTATAGTGTACCATATGTTTTTAAGGGGGGATGGGCCGGTTTTCTGAACCACTTTTTCTCCCTCATGTTTAGCCCCATTAGTTTTCAGATGTTAAGATGTTTGCCCCATTAGTTAGTCGATTTCAAGACCTTTCGCCCCATTTCTTCATCAATATTTAGACCTTTCGTGCTATTTAGGTGTCAATTTTTTCCCTGGCGAACGATAATGAGCCTGTAATTATTGTTACCTCCACCAACCGACTTTACTCCTAAACTCAATTAATGAAATCAACAAATACATGTGGCAGTCCAGGGATTCGAACCTAGGATGCTCACACCGAAATTCAGTGCATTTATCCATTGCGCTACGAAGACAGTTAAAGAATGGTGGAAGAACCGGCCGAATTTTTCTATTGAAACATGTACAAATTAATCTAGAAGGGGGATCTAATGGATGGTTTTTTTTTTATTTGATGGATGTCTAGGGAGGAAACTAGAAAAATAATGAATACATGCAAAAATCGCCCAAAAAGTGAACCATCCCCCCTTAAAGTGACACAAGTACTATTGAGCTTTAGAATTGGTTTGCTATCCTTTGTTGCATAGAATGTCTCATATAGAGTACAGTGTATTTATATTGTAATTGGTACAGTATTTTAAAGTTTTATTTGATAACATAATTATATATTCATTATTTTAATACTGTACACAGTACTGTATTTTAAAGTTTTAATTGATACCATATACACATACAGTATAGTTATTATTTTAATACAGTATATAGTTCAGTTAGGTAATGCACAGATTTAGATTTAGATTTAAAAAAAATATATATTGTACGGTACAGTTGCCTACTTAAATTTGCACCCACTCCGTGGTATTATGTATGGATGGAAAAATAAAATGCTTTAAATAGGAGTGTAGATTGTTTTGCAGTAGTTAATTCATATGATCACTTAAAATATTTGTATGTATGTATGTATGTATGTATGCATATACTGTACTCTGACACCTTCCCCCCCCCCCCCTTTTTTTTTTTTTTTTTTTTTTTTTTTTTTTTTTTTTTTTTTTTATGGGGGTGGCCGACTCGAGACAGAGCCCGAACAGGGACATCACAACATATCAGAAACACAAAATCTTACACACATCTAGGTCACCCAGGAGAAATACCCAGAGACCCAGGCCCATTTGAGGTCCCCAGCAAAAGATTCCCAGGTCCCAAATCCCCCGGAGAGGCGCCGATTTCTGTAGGCAGACCCGCAGCGAAGCTTTACCACCACAAGCCCACCCTCCATGTTTTCAGGCGGACCCTTCATTACCACCGGCTCCCCGGGCCAGGCGCCTGATGGACTACTATCTAGTCCAATGGCACATGACCCTCTCTCCCAAACAACCGTGTTTACATTCATCTATTCACAAGCATTCTCCATTCATTCCTGTTTATTACATATTTGTAGTACCCCAAATTATTCTTGTAGATCAATCCATTATTTTCACTTCCATATACGGTATAAAATCATGAAGTGGGTGCAAATATATAGGGGCAACTGTACAATTGCACACATGTCCAGTTGATAAGAGATATTTTTATTAATGCTATGTCAACTACCGTACTGTATTTATGATTATATAATGGGAAGGAAAATTTCAGCCTTAACATATACAGTATATTAAGACTTTTAGGTAGCCTAGTTAATTTGTATTATATATTTGTTCTTTCTTATACAGTGGAGCCCCTATCTTCGCTGTAGACACCAAATATTCCCAATTTCCATCTTCGCTGTAAATTATTCAATCTTCGCAACAAATCTAAGGCGCTCTGACACGGTTTCAATCTTCACGGCTACGGGACTACGTGTCAGAAAATTCTATGTACCCACGCACCCGGCAAAATTATAAAAAACTTAAATAATGAAAAATAATAATGAAAATAACCGGCGTCTTTTCGTTGATAACTGTAAATGTAAACTCTGTGTGAATGAATTTGATTTTGAACATCAAACATTTTTTAAAAGTTACATTACCAATACAAAATTTTTGTTTCTAAATTCTTCTGTTAATGTAACATCTCCATGTAAAGTAAAGAATGTTATCTATTTAATAACCTGTGAGAAATGTGGTATACAATATGTTGGAAAGACGGAGCAATGTTTAAGAGAAAGAGCCTACGGGCATAGATCAGGAATTAAGAACGGCATCGACTCCAAGATTCTTCTATATAAGCATTTTAACACAGATTGTACTAAATTTGATTGTAAATACAAAATTATAGAAATTGTTCAAAGTAATCAAAATGTTTTAGATAGAGAAAATTATTGGATTGGAAAATTAATGACCATCTATCCATTTGGACTTAACAATCAAATAAAAAATGTAGGCAACATTTTGTATAAAGATTTATTAAAAAACGATTTTAATAACCCATATTTTAACTTCCCTGTTTTAAACAGAAGACCTGGTAGACACGGTAATAGAAGACTAAATACATTTAATAAAAAGAAAAGCAGGTCTGATATTATAATTATTGTTAATAATTTATATTCATTATATCGAAATTTCGGAATTAAAAAATTAAAAGATTCATTGAAAGGCCTACAAAAGAAAAGTTTTGCTCCTTTTATAGAAAATATTCTAAATAATAAACATAATTTCACAAATAAATTTAAGAATATAGTCTTTGCTTTTATGGGATATATTAGAGCTAATTCTAAGAAATCCAAAGATAACCGTATTAAAGATAAAGTCATGTCCACTTTAAATTATTCCTCTAAAATTTTAGACAAAATTAATGTTAACAGTTATTAATTCAAAGAAAGTTAAGTCCATGTTACCAGATGGTTGTAAAGATTTCAAACCATTAATAGTGTATTCATATGAACGACCTGTTGGGTCTATTATTTGTAATTATAATAAAGTTTTAGGAAATCTTTCAGATAATGATATTTTCAATAATAATAAATGCGTGTGTGAAAGAGTCATGGATATGCCAGCTAGCAGACGTGATGCACTAGCAAAGTTCATTTATAGTCCGATATGTCACATATTAACAGGTGATGTAGAACTAGTTAAACATTTTGCAAACGACAAATTAGCGGAGCTATGTCGTAAAGGGTTTAAATTTAGAATAGGGAGTAATAAAGTAACATGGGACATAATTTTAAAAGATATTGTTTTTTCAGTCAATAAATTAAAAGATAAATTGTTAAAAATTGCGTGCTGCAATGCGAGAGAACTAGAAGCATGGTCTAAATTATTAATTAAGTTAATTAGAAATAAAATTTTCTCGCTTAAAAATGAATTTAATCTTTCAGATTTTATAGACTATAATTATAATAAGCTTAAAGCTGATTTAATCTATCTATCTATCTATTGCCTGACGCCGTGATCCCCGAAGGGGTGGCCACGAACGAACCGCCCCCATGCACCTCTGTCCCCAGTCAGTCGACGCCCCTCCCCCCAACCAGCACCGCCTTCGTTCATATAGTTCCTCACTCCATCCTTCCACCTCATATTCGGTCTACCTCTCCCCCTCTGTCCCTCCACCTCGCTCTCGTACACCCTCTTAGTCATTCTCTCGCTTTCCATACGTTCCATATGGCCGAACCATCTCAAGTTGTTCCTTTTCACACTTTCCAGCACATCTACCTCCACACCACACCTCCTTCTTACTTCCTCATTAGTCTGTCTATCCCTCCATGTAACTCCGCACGCACTCCTTAAGTAATTCATTTCCACTGCTCTCACTCTTGGTCTGAGTCTCTCAACCAACGTCCATGCTTCGCTTCCGTAAGTCAGTGTCGGGATTACCACACTGTCATGCAAGGACTTCTTCACTTCCATACTGACCACCCTATTTCTTGTTACTGCTTTTAACGTTCCTACAACCCTCTTCCCCTGTTGTACCCTCTCCCACACCTCTTCATCCATAGTCCCATCTTTACTCAACACACTGCCCAGATACTTAAAAGAGTTGACGATCTCCATAGCCTGACCGTTCAGCTTCACCTCACACTCTGTGACTTCACCCCTTTCGAAGACCATAACCTTGCTGATTTAATAAATTTACATAAACATTTTGTAATCACTACAGTAGATAAAGCCAGCAATAATTATAGCTTCACATGTAAGAAATTTTATCTTGAAAATATGAAAAAAGAATTAGGTATTAACTCTTAAGAGTCTCCCCGCAGCTCCCGGGTTAAGGGTAACATATTACGTAAAAATATTTGCGGTAATTCTGTTTATGAAATTCAAAATAATCTGAATATTGATAACTTAATCGATGAACATACCAAGAAAAATATAATATTTGATATTAAACTTTCTGATAAGAACAAGTGCATTGCAAAATTATACATGTTACCTAAATTTCATAAAAGACCTTATAAATATCGCTTTATTGCCGGAGCAAAATTTGCTACCACTAAAACTCTATCAGAACAAGTAGTAAATTGCTTAAAATACATTAAAAGTACTCATAAAAGATATTGTAATACCATCATGAGAAGAACTGGCATTAACTATTATTGGAGTGTTGACAATTCGTTAGAAGTTATTGATAAAATAAATACCATGCCGAAAGTTACCTCGGTACATAGCTTCGACTTTTCAACTTTGTATACCAATTTGCCTTTAGATTTAGTATATTCAGAGCTTTGCTTTATTATAGATTTGCACTTTGACAGGTTCGTTAGGAATGGTAATTATTTCATAAATGTTTATACATATTTTAATAATGCATCACTTAGCTCTACTCCCACTAGTTCTGTATATTTTGATAGAACTAAACTTAAAGATGCCCTTAAATTCCTCCTTTTCAATACTTATGTTAGATTCGGGCCGTACATTTTCAAACAAATATTAGGAATTCCTATGGGTGGAAATGCTAGCCCTTTAATTGCAGACTTATTCTTGCTTGCTTTAGAATTTAAATATATAAAAGACTTAGTTGACAGTAGCAAGAAAAATAAAATTCCAGAAAAATTAGCACTTGCTAAACTGTTAAGTAATAATAGTAGATATATTGATGATATTCTTGTTTGCAATTTGTTAAATTTTAATCAAGTTGCTAAACTTATTTACCCTAATTCTATTCCCCTCACACAATGTAACGTAAATTATAAAGTTGAAAATTTTCTTGATATAAATATAGAGATTGTTAATGAACAGTGCATACTTAAAGTATATCACAAAGTTGATGATTTTAATTTTAACGTAATAAACTTTCCTTTCCCTAGTAGTAATATCGATAGTAAAATCACTTATAATTGTTTTTATTCCCAATTAATAAGATTTTGTAAAATCTGCACTAAAGTAGATGACTTTTGGGCTAGAGCTAGGTTACTATACAGACTCTTAGTGGACAGAGGTTTTGAGGCAAGTAAATTGTTCCATAAATTTAATCTTTTTAGGGTCAATTATTGTGACTGTATTCTAAAATTTGACATCAATAATTTTAATCAAGCATTTTTAACTTGAAGTTTCTTGTATAACCTCTGCTTACTTTTTGTCTGTATTTATTGTTTATCTTTTTCTTTTTCTATTATTATTATTATTATTAATATTGATGATTTTTTAAATTTATTGTTCTTGTTAAAAGAGTACTCTTTGTTTAAATCTGTTGTTACTTCATATTTTGCAATTATTTCTCTTTATATTATATGTATTCATTGTCGATAGTATCAATTGCTTACTTTTGCGATTTCCTTAGTTTATTTGTGCTATAAATGTAGGTTATTTGTAGGGTAGTTATTGATAGGGGTCACTTGAGGCATGCTATGCTTACAGGTACCTACCCGATAGCACTATCGTTAGTGAGTGCTGTACTGTATTTTATATATTATTTTGTAATAGTATAGATATCTTATCAATATCTGTATTTTTTACTATTGTTAATGTCTTGTCATGTTGCAAATTTGATTTTAAATAATATTTTGACATTTAACATGTAGTTTCTGTATTCATGCAGAGTTTAGTAAAATTTGCCAGAACGTCCCGGACTTCCCAAACTTGACTACTTCCTTTAACGTGACGATAGTGCGTTGTTATATGTGCGATTAGTTTGCTTGGGAAACAGATTAACTTGCTCATGTAGTAATGTACACCCTATGTGGTGGATTGTGTTCTTTTATTTAATAATTTTCATTTTAGTAAGCGTTGTTTCCACATAGCGATTTTGATAATTTAATTTGACTTTATATTGTCCTTGTCCCAATTTTGGTTTGTTTAGTTTGCAAGTTTTACATTTTAATTTCAATCTTCGCGCCGCGTTTTCCCGCCTAGCTGAGACATAAACATGCTGAACAGCAAATCACATTCTACCATTTGGGCGCCATCTTGCAACGTCATCGCAAATCAGCCAATCACAGGCATCCAGCAGAATGCCATTGTATTCAGCACAAAATTAATGTTGAAATGTACTATAATTAAGGTTAATTTTCACACAACTTTATGACCGCACTCTAAAGTTTTAACTCTAATAATTATTTATGGGTCATTCTTTTTTTATATAGATATTGCACAAGAATAGGCGTCCTCACAGCAACTTTATCTCTAAATTTGTTTTGGCTTACAAGTTTGGTTGATAGCTAGATACAGGCAATTGACCACTTGCGAGTTTCAGGCTATAAGGAATTATGGAGCCGTAAACATAGATGATAAACAGAAATGTAATAATAATGTATGTTTTTAATGGTTAGAAAGTATAGTGAATTTGATTGTGTATTTATGGATGCACTACAACCATATTTAAGCTGGTAATTCTGTTAAATATTGATGCCTACAGCTCCAACTTTCTTATAGCCTGAAACTCGCAAGTGGTCAATTATGAACAATCCAAAAATCTTGCAAGGGCTCATCATTGTCATTAACCCCTTCAGTACCAGTTTTTATTCAGCTTAGGAAGAACGTCTACTAATTAAAAGGCTGCAGACTCAATTAACCCTTTTAGCTACTGTATATCCTTTCTATGCTTCATAAAATCGTCTAAATATAGCTGAAATTAAACAAAAAGACGTCACCGGTACTGAAGGGGTTATGGGGGGGATGGGCCGGCTTTTCTGGCCCCCTTCTTCCTCATGTTTAGCTTCATTAGTTTTCAGGTTTTAAGACGTTCGCCCCATTAGTTTGTCGATTTTAAAACCTTTCATCCTATTTCTATATCAATATCAAGACTTTTCGTGCTATTCAGGTGTTGATTTTTTCCTTGCGAGCGATAGCGAGCCTGTAATTTCAAGAGCCTTCGGCCGGAACATTTTCCTACCGAAAAATTTACAAATTTATCTTGAAGGGGGGTCTAGGGAATGTTTTTTTTGTTTAAGCTTGATAAAGGTCTAGCAAGGAAACTAAAAAATAAGTTTATATATAAATAAATAGACCCCAAAAATAAGCACTGTATCGTTAAGAATTCTTACTGTTTCTACCTGCTGATCTTGGATGGCATTATTGAGCAAATGTAAGCTTTTGGATCACCTCAACTATTTTTTTTTTTATTTTTTTTACGGTAAATTGAATCCCTTAGCATCTGATTTCCCTATTCTTAATGGAAAAATATGATACTGCTATGTCTCTGTGTCATATTTATAGCAAGTTTTCATAATTATCAACTTATTTCGCTACAAAATCTTGGTATAGCCGAGTAATCAGAATGGCGAGATAGCAATTTACCATCGGCTGGAAAAAAACCCAGACTATAGCCAGCCGTCTGGCTGGCTCAGTTAATATCGTCACTGCTTCCCATCTTGTAGTCTCGCGTTCAATCCCTGCTCAGATTGAAAAGTTTTTCTGAGATATAGCCGGCGGTTACCGTCTCCCCATGAGCAAGGGAGATGGGTAATGGTTTCTGGTTGATTAACCCGGGAACTGCGGGGAGACTCTTAAGAGTTCCCCCGGCGGACTGCGGGAAGACTCTTAAGAGTAAGGGGGAAAAAAAATCTATTTAAAACACCCCAACAAAAAAAAAAAAAAAAATTTATTTTTTTTTGCCCCTGGGCCATGCCAAATATCACTCTTCCACCTCCCCTCCTTCCCCACTTTCCTCCCCTCCTTCAGTTATCACCTATTTTCCCTGTTATTCCCTTATTCTGTGGTCTATTTTTGTGCTAACATTAGCGAGCTGGTAGCAGGGCGTTGTCATCACTGTTACCAAGCGTGGGAAAGAGCGAGAGAGAGACTATTGCGTAACAGTGTCTCTCCAGACAAGGGGAGGGGAGGAAGGCAGGGAGGTTGCCTCAGCCATACATTATGTAACTCCCGGCCTGTATCGCCGATTTTGACCATCCAAACACTGTTTCCACTTGTTTTATTGTTGTAACAGGTTAATACCTTTATAATCAACCTATAATAGGCGCATATGGATAAGTATTAATGCTATTTATGGTAAAATAACGATGTTAGTGATGGGAACAGCTCAAATACGTCAGCACAAGAGTGTGGTGTATCATACCCCCCATGCGCACTTCTTAGGTTAAAGAAGTGTCAAGCGCTTGAGAATCCTCGAAGGAGGAGATACGGGTGCTATATAAGTAACTAACTATTATTATGTGCCTTATTTCAAGCCACTTTTGATATAACTCGAACACAAAATCCCACCTGTGAACTTGCCTATTAAAAATAATGCTAATACTGTAGCTGGATATGTGGGTAACTGTATAGTCGCCTGCTCAAGAAGTTGGTACAGTGCTATATGATGAAATGGATAGTGAACAATACAACATTTAGAGAAAACGCTGACTTAGGAATGTATCTAAAGGGATGTTTCAAAATATTACATCAGTTTGTCAAAATTGATCAGCAAGAGTTGTACTGTACCACTCTTCACTGCAGGTGATTGTACAAATGTACATGCAGGTTTATATATACAGTATATATATCCCATTCAGTACCAGGGACGTCCTTTTCATTATTTTCTGGCAACTATTAGATTATTATATTAAGCTTAGGAAGGACCTCTAGCAATAATAAGGCTTCAAACTATCCCAACCAACCCTTTTAACTACCGTACCACATATCCTTCCTAGGCTACATAATATCATCTAAATTAAGCTAGAATATAATATAAAACACGTCGTCGGTACTGAATGTACCACATGTATTTGTTGATTTCATTAATTGAGTTTAGGAGTAAAGTCGGTTGGTGGAGGTAACATAATAATTCTGCTGATTTTCCATTTCAGCAATTTCTTTGGCATGACATTATTCTGTAATTTTCATTATATATAATTATAGAAACTTAGTTATTAGATAATCTACTAGATGAGTTCTTGTTATTTTTATAAATAAAAGTAGAGTAGCATTGAGAAGGAGCTCTTCTTGGTCACAAATTGTATTATTTGTATTAATTGTAATATTAAATGAGTGCCTTACCAGACAGTTTACACCCTTTCACTTTTACCAAAATAATTCAAATTGTGTTTTATTATCAAAAGATCATACTGTAATGAAAAGGAAAAGTTTACAAAAATTATTGCTTGGCATTAGTGTAAGTAAACTATTGAAAGTATCATTGCTCAAAATATTTAAAGTGTTTTTTGTTAGTTTTGGTAATATTCAGTATTATAATGTAAAACTTGCAAGATTTACGCATCAAATTCAGTTACAGATACTTTTGCCACAATCCAGGCATTACACTACTTGGTAGAACATCCACACACACCAAGAAAAATCATAACAACACCTAGCACTTGTTATGTACAAATACTGTCTTCACTCCCCTCTTGCCCACCCCAAGCCAGCATCCAGAAGCATATCCATACTCAAATCACCCACCGATCCATCCAGTCTCTCAAAAGACAACACTCAGCTACATGCACAACCCCCTGAAGTCCATCCCTCAGAAACCCTCCTTTCCTGTGAGGACAGAGTTCACCTGGCTAGGCTGCAATGTGGGCACAATCCAGCCTTTCTGAGTTATCAGAAGAGGCTGGATGACTCCATCCAGGACACCTGTCCGGGTTGTAACACAACACACACCGCATACTTATCAAACACATAACACACAGCCACTTACGCCAACAACACAACACACTCCTTTTGAACTTTATGGGAAAACCTGGTCTCGGCCGTGGCATTCATTAGGAGCTCGGGGTTGTTCGGCCGGGCAGCCTAGGAAATTACTACAGTACTAATACTAATAATAATAATAATACAGTGTAATGTATTACAGTACATAATTTTATCTTATTTCATAACCCATTTGTTGATTACAGTACTAAGATTTTTATGTAGGAATTTTAGGAAAACTATACAAAATTGTTTGCAATAAAATATTTATTAATAAGCTCATTGGAAGTTAACATGTATAAATAATCAATAACTATATGATAACATTCAATTACTATATGATAACGACTATAATAATCTAATTTGATATTGTGGTATTTTGTAGAACACCATTGGACTGTTACAAATTATATTAGTATACATTTTATATATGTACAGAGGTGCATGGGGGCGGTTCGTTCGTGGCCACCCCTTCGGGCATCACGGCGTCAGGCAATAGATAGATAGTACAGAATAAATGTACTACCGGTACATTTATGTGTGCTTCATTAACCCTCTGAACTCGGCTGTCCTCTTACACTCATATTGCCCTGTGCTAGACCTAGGCCGATTTATTGACTTTTCCAAAACGCAACAAAAACCATATCATCGTGTAGGAAATGCAAGCGCACATCTAACCATATACACTTATACAGTATATATGAATACCCAAAAGATGCGTGGTTGAGGTGTTACGGTGGTCCGTAGTTGAAAATGTGGCACAAACCCGGCAATGAGCGGCGACTGCATATGGGAGTATCGCTTGGGTGGAGGCAGGAGCAGGGTGGAGGCGAGATGGGGGGCAGTAAATGTCATTGGATTTTCACCCCTATAGCCCTGACAGTCACACTTGTTATTATTATTTGAGTGTTTTGGTACGTGCTTGAAATCTCATCTTCCGAGAGGAGCTTCGCAGCCCACCAGTTAAATCTCTCGAGAAGATTGTTGCAGCCGCCGGGTTAAGTCTGTGAAATACAGCCAAAATGTGGAATTGCGTGCATACAAATACGTGAAGTAAATTATTTTCATTAATTCTAGGTAAATGTTCTTAAATGTAGCCTTTTGCAACGGTTTCAGTGATACATGTACAGGTAATTAAAGTTTCCCCTGTTCACATTGCATTCTTCGGTGTTTTGGGGGGCTAAAAACCAGCACCAACAGAGAGCTCCCTCACAGAATGCGGGAATAACATACAACCAAGTCAAAATCAGAAATATGCCTTGATAGTTAACATGTAGAATTCGGTCTTCCTTTCGGAATGTTTTAATGGGCAACTGTGACCTTTCTACCAGAATCTTACATATAAAAATAATGCACTAGTGCCGAGGAAATGGATGCAATATATGATTAAGTGGCATGTCTCCATACCACCACCACCACCTCTCCTCCCTTTCCATCTGTCTCACCCCCTCCCTTTCTCTGTCAACTTCCCCCCTTCCTTCCTTTCTCTACTTCTTCCCTCCCCCGCTCCCTCTATTTCCCCCTTCCCCCCTTCAATCCTCCACTACCCCACCTCCCTCATCCAACCATCCACACACTACACAGTGCGAGAATCGAGTCAGTGTGGCTGGAACCAGCGATGGGAGCAGACCTATGTCGCTTGGCCCCGCACCCTACCACTACCCTCCTGGCACTCTAAACCGGTTTTACACTGGATATTTGTTCTTAACAATTATTTGTTGATTCTTCAATCTTCACATGTTCCTTGTGCAAGAAAACTATGCGCATGTGGTGCTATAATATTGATTTATATGGTAGATATAACTCATTCTTTCCTAATCGAAGCCAAATCTCTCGCACTGGTGGCACTTTCATAAACAGAAATCTTGTATCTGCCGGGTTAAAAGACTATGTAAACTGACTTCTTTATTCTGAATTCTCTCTGGTAGAGTGAGAGAAGAGGTGTTAAGTGAGTAATAAAGCTGGGTTACAAGTGCATGGGTGTAGTATATTCTTAATCTGTATTTAATGTATTCTTATTTCTATATTGATTAAATTATATGGCGTGACAAAACTGGATAATTTTGTGTGTCAGAGAGAGCTTGGACATGAAGGTGTGAAGGAGATCGTGGGTATGGCTGCATGGACGGATGGCAGGTGTACGAAGTGTGAGGCTGTGGTGGGTGGGGTGGCAGTGAGAGTGGTCAATGTGGTAGAGTCGGAGAAAGTAGGTGAGGAGTGGGAAATAAAGCTGGGTTGGGAGTGGGTGGATGTAGTGATTGCTGTGGTAAAAGTGGTTAGTGTGGACTGGGCAGTAGAAGTACAGTCGGATAAGATGGTTGTGGGGTGGGTGATAAAACTGGGTGTAGTGATCGTTGTGGTGAAAGTGGAGGGTGTGGTGAAAGTGGAGGGTGTGGTGAGGAGAAGAGGACTTGATAGGGTGATGTGGTTAGTACTATGAGCATCTAAGTGCAATGTGTCTGGTGCGTTGTTAGCTATGATATGAGACTGGCGAGGACTTCCGTCGGAGGTGGCTACTACGACTTCTTCCAAGCAGGGTGTGTCTGGCATGGAGTACAATGCCATCGGATTGCAGTCGGTAACCTGCTGAGGATTACCAGTACACTCGCATAGCGTAATTACGACCATGTGCCCTCCACCTAAATCTTCATCCACCACTTCCACCGGAGTCTCACTAACTGAGGCTGCTTCTGTAGTTGCTAGAGCCTGAAGAACCTGGGGATTGATTGATTGATTGGAAATTATCTGCTGCATAAGAACTTGAGGCTGAGAGTCTTTAGGTTCCTGGGTTAGACAAGGACAAAGAGAAAACTCCCCATTGTGAATTTGTCGTTGGTGCCGTCGCAGAGAATCACGGTAGTAAAAGGCTTTTCCACACTCACAGTTGTGTGGCTTCCCAGCCATATGATGTGTTTGGATGTGATATTTGAGGCTATACCTAGTGGCGTAAGACCGTTCACAGCTGTGGCAGGAGAAGCGCTTGCCCTCTGCCCGGGACTGTGCGGACTGGGAGTGTGCAGACAGTTGGTGACGGTGAAGGTTCCGTCGAGTAGGGCGAGACAGGCCACACACTTCACACACAAACTGTTCTCTACCGCTATGATACCGACGTCTGTGTGAACTCAGGTTGCCCATACGTAGGAAAGTGTCCCCACAATCCCCACATGTGTAGACTTTCTCCTTTGTGTGTGTATTGACATGAACTTTGAGAGCATACAGTGTGCGAAAGGCGGCCCCACAGACCTCGCAAGTGAAGTTCCGCGTCACTGAGTGTGTTACTTTATGATTCTCAAAAGAAGACTTATCAACAAAGCCCTTACCACATTTATCACAGGAGTATTTAATTGGAAGGCCCACGTGACACCTCTTAATGTGGACAAAGTGGAGATATCGGTGAGTTCTGAAGGCCTTTTGACAGATGTGGCATTTGTAGAAGCGAGAGGACGGATGTTGTTGGATTATATGCTGGTCCAGTGAGTTCTGACTACCAGCCTGTGAATAGAAAGATATATCAATCAGTGAGCTGTTAATTTTAGGTTAGTATGATGCAATAGTCTACAATACTCTCCTAACTTTAACCCTCTCCGACATATGACGCGATTTTGAGCCTATTAGGGATACTTTAAAGCCTTTGTTACCATCAGGGGTATTTAGAAACCTTTAGTTTAGTTACTTAAACCTCTGCAGTTGTCTTTGAGTTAGCTGTGGGCAGAAAACTAATTTTGGAGAGGTAATTATAAGAGTGAGAGAACTCTATTTCTTATTGCTAATCTGGCAACCTCTGCGTCATATGTACAAAGGAGTACAAAGGAAATCAAGCAACAACAGATCTAGTGACCCTTCTAGGCTGCTTGTCCTCCAAAACACTGAGGATCAAGTGTCCAAACAGTGGTTTAGAGTGGGTAAGGGAACATTGGAAAGGGAACTACTGCCCTGGAACTAATGTCCGTGGCAGTACTAGGAAGTTAGTAGGGGACATATGGGTTAGTAACTGAGGGGAGGATAAAATAAAGTTATTCATTTACAAACGCAGTCAGTCGCGGGTTTGATGCGAGATATTTGTCAAGGTGGAGTTTAAATGAATCAACAGTGCTGCAGTCTATAACGTCTCGGGGAAGCCCATTCCACAAGTTGACAACTCGATTGAAGAAGAAATTCTTAGATTCGTGTGAGTTAAAAGATTTACCAATAATATTGCAACCGTTTCCCCGCGTGTAAATAGATTGGTCGATAGTGAAGTACTTACTACAGTTCATATTGTCGATGCGCTTTGATGATTTTGAACACTTGAATTAAGTCACCTCTTAATCTGCGCTGGGTTAAAGGAAATAGATTTAATTCTCTAAGACGCTCTTCGTATGGTTTGTTCTTTAGGCTAGGTATAACTTTGGTAACTCTACATTGAACTCGTTCTAGCTTGTTTATGTCTTTTTGGTAATAAGGGCACCAGCATTGAACGCAGTATTCCAGAAGAGGGCGGACTAAGGAATTGTAAAGGGTTAGGATAACGTCTTTGGATTTATGCTCAAATGACCTGCCTATAAAGCCAATTATTTTGTTTGCCTTCTTAACCCGGGAGCTGCGGGGAGACTCTTAAGAGTTCCCCCGGCGCACTGCGGGGAGACTCTTAAGAGTCAGAAAACAAAATCAACTTTTGACATCGAAAAAAAAAAAAAAAATATATTTTTTTTTTTTATTTTATTTTTTTTTTTGGCCCCTGGGCCATGCAAAATCTCAGTCCTCTACCTCCCCTCCTTCCCCACTTTCCTCCTCTCCTTCAGTTATCACCTATTTTCCCTGTTATTCCCTTATTCTGAGGTATATTTTCGTGCTAACATTAGAATCCGATTGGGGTGTGGTCATCACTGATAGCAAGCGAGTGCAAGAGAGAGAGAGAGTATCGATCGACTGTGTCTCAGTGGCCTTGGGGGAAATTGGCGGGAAAGCAGATTGCCTCACCCATACATTATACAACTCGCGGCTATATCTCCGATTTTGACCATCCAAACTGTTTTCACTCGTTTTATTGTTGTTTCAGGTTAATACCTTTATAATCAACCCATAATAGGCGCATATGGTATAAGTATTAATGCTAATGGCACAATGAATATTTTAGTGACGGAAACACCTCAAATACGTCAGCACAGGGGGACGTTTCCAATTACCCCCATGCGCACTTCAGAGGTTAACAACTTCTGAACATTGTTGACTCGGTTTTAGGTTACTCGATATTGTTACTCCCAGATCGGTTTCTCTGTTTACATTCTTAAGCTGAGTGCCATTCATCGAATAGTTTGCTTTCTCATTTAGGTATCCGATATGTAGTACTTTACATTTATCCGCATTGAAACTCATTTGCCAAATTTGAGCCCAATGTGACAATTTATCTAGATTGTGTTGCATATCGTCAACTTGATCTTTTGAGAGTACGCTATTTGCAATTTTTGTATCGTCAGCAAATTTTGAGATTGTACAGGTGAGACCCTCATCTATGTCGTTGATGTAAATTAGAAAGAGAATTGGTCCTAGTACCGTTCCCTGGGGTACCCCGCTACTTACATTGGTCCATTTAGATGCCTTACCGTTTATGACTACTCTTTGCTTTCTATCGCTGAGCCAATTTTCTATCCATTTCAACACACCGTCTTGTATTCCATGCGCTTTTAGTTTTAGCAGTAAACGTTTGTGGGGAACTTTGTCAAAGGCCTTTTGAAAATCAAGGTATATAATATCTACAGCTTTACTCTCATCGTAGAGGTTGAGGATATCGTGGAAGAAGTCTAAGAGGTTTGTTAAACAGGAACGTTTTTTACGAAAGCCGTGTTGAGTATCTTTAAGTATGTTATTTTCCTCTAAGTGATTTACGAGTCTGTCTCTTATGACCGTTTCTATCATTTTACATGCAACTGAGGTTAAGCTAATTGGACGATAGTTACTGGGTAGGGATTTGCTGCCTTTTTTGAATATCGGTGTTACGTTGGCTATCTTCCACTGATCAGGCATAGTTCCAGACTGCAAGGATTTATTGAATAGTAATGTCAGTGGTTTGGAGAGCTCATCCTTAGCTTCCTTTAGAACTCTAGGCGAGATTGTATCAGGTCCAGGCGTTTTATTTACCTTGAGTTTATCTAAACAATTCAATACTTCTCTCTCTGTAACTGAGATATTGCTTAGAACATCTGAATTATCAATCTGAATCGGCGATGGTGTAGGGATATAAGAACATAAGAACATAAGAAAATGGGAGTCTGCAGAAAGCCGATTGGCCTAAGCAAGGCAGATCCCTGTCCCACACAACCCCAATTACAAAGCCCAATTATAGGCTCAACACTCTAATACCCTGAGGATCATCTTACCAAACCGGTTAGAGATTAACGCAGGATTACGGGGGTCTGCAGAGCGCTGATTGGCCCAACCCGGCTGATCCCCTTTCACACCCAACCCTTCTCGTCCATATGCTTATCCAATTTTTTCTTAAAGCTCCCTATCGTTCTTGATCCCACTATATCACTTGGTAGCCTATTCCACCCATCTACAACTCTGTTACCAAACCAATATTTGCCTATATCTTTTCTGAAACGAAATTTATCTAATTTAAAACCATTGGTACGAGTTCTTTCGCTATCACTGAGCTTTAGTACATTTGTCATGTCCCCTTTGTTAATCCCACTAACCCACTTGAACACCTCTATCATATCCCCTCTAACTCTGCGTCTCTCTAACGAATGTAAACCTAATTTCTTCAACCTTTCTTCATACGGAAAATTTCTAATATTATGGATCATTTTTGTCATTCTACGCTGAATTCTCTCCAATGAATCTATGTCCATTCTGTAATAAGGACACCAAAATTGGACAGCATAATCCATATGGGGTCTCACTAATGACAAGTAAAGTTTTAAGATAACATCAGCAGTTCTGTTACTCACACTCCTAGAGATGAACCCGAGAATCCTGTTTGCCTTATTACGAACGCTTATACACTGTTTTCTAGGCTTCAAATCATTGCTAACAAACACACCTAGATCTTTCTCGCAGTCTGAATTTTCTAATTCTAAATTAGCTAGTTTATATTTAACATTTGTTTGCATCTTCCCTATCTTTAATACCTTGCATTTGTCAATGTTAAACTTCATCTGCCAATTTACTGACCATTCATGTAAGGTATCTAGATCCCTTTGGAGGCACTCTATATCGCTATCTGAATCAATTGATCTCCCCATTTTAGTATCGTCTGCGAATTTACTTATCCTACTAGTTATACCTAAATCTAGGTCATTTATGTATATAAGAAACAACAGGGGACCTAATACCGATCCCTGGGGGACACCACTTTTGACTGCTCCCCACTCTGACTTGGTACCATTTATGCTGACTCTCTGTTTCCTACCAATTAGCCATGACCTAATCCATCCCAACAACGACCCTCCTATTCCATGTGCCTCAACCTTTCTCATCAATCTCTCATGAGGGACTCTGTCGAAAGCTTTACTGAAATCTAAATATATAATATCATATGACTTGTCACTATCTACTGCTTCATATACCTCTGAGAAAAAGCTAAGCAAATTAGTAAGGCAAGAACGTCCCTGAGTGAATCCATGCTGAGAAGAATTTATTAAGTTAAATTTTACTAAGTGGCTTCTAATTTTCCTAGCAATTGAGGTCTTCTGTTGTAAAAACTGATGCAAAGAAGGTATTGAGGGCATTACTCATTTGTACTTCGTCTTTGGTGTATTCTCCATTTTCATCGACTAACGGTCCAACAGTTGAAGTAACTACTTTTTTCTTTCTGATATAACTATAGAATTCTTTCGGGATTGTTTTACTTTGATTCGCAATATGTAACTCTAGGGTCTTTTTACTTTGCTTAATTAACTTTTTGGCTTTGCGTCGTAGCTCTACAAATTTCACCCGTTCTTCGTCATTTTGTGAGGATTTTAATCTATCATTAGCACATTTTTTAGCAAGCAGGCAGTTTGAAATATCTTTATTCCACCATTTGGGCTTATTATTATGGCCTGGACGCCGTATTTTCGATGGTATGCAGTCTTGCACTGCTTTTAGGTAAGTGGTTTCGAATAACTTCCAAGATGTATTTATGTCGTTATTGTTAATTAAAAAGCTCCAGTCAGTTTCTTTAAACATAGCTCTAAGTTTATGAAAGTTTGCTTTCTTGAAATTAGGGACTTTTTCGATGCTACTATTTGGTTCGTTACTAGTAAAGTTTAAAGTGAAAGTTATCGTACGATGGTCGCTGTTACTGAATTCATCACCAACATTCAAATTCTCTATTAATTCTTCTTTTGTTGCAAGTACAATGTCAAGAACGTTATTACCACGGGTCGGTGTTCGAACAAATTGATAAAGCGAACTCTCTTGCAAGTTCGTATACAAGTCATGTCCGGAGTGTGAAGTAAGAGTATCGCCCCACTTGGTCACAGGTAAATTAAAGTCGCCAATAAATACGGTATCTTGTGAGTTACTTACATCTGCAATTTGTTCATAAATTTCTCGGTCAGTTTGCACTGATTGAGCTGGAGGTCTGTATATTAATGCAAGTATTATTTTTGTACCTTTATTATTCTTTATTAGCACAAAAGATGTGTCGACGTTCACAATTTGAGGTTTTGACAAGAGGGTCAGGTTAAGACTTTCTTTGATATAAAATAAAACGCCACCTCCATTTTTATTTATTCGGCTTTTCTCAAACATTACATAACCGGGAAGTGAATACTCTGCTAAAAAGTCTCTATCTACTGTATTGAGCCAAGATTCTGTTATACCAATCACATCATAATTTTCAGTAAACACTAGTTCCTCTAAATCTGAAAATTTATTGCGTATGCTACGAGCGTTTGCATAGAAAACCTTTAAAGTTGCGGTTTTAGAACTCACAGAACGTTCTTTAATCAAATTTTTGGTTCCGGTCGGATCTACATTTACATTCATGGCTGACATCGGTCCTCGGTCGTTATCCCTGGCGGTTTTGAATTTGGGTCGTGTTGGTGGAGCTTTATCCAAATTCGCGGTTCTTGACAGATTAGCATTTAATTCCTTCGCAGGTTGCCGCCCTCGCTGTCTTCGGTCCTCCTTCCTAGTTGTCCTGTGCTGAGTCAATTTCTTCTCCGAAAATCCTTCACCGCATCGTTGAGAAGACGCCCAAAACGTGCTGCTCCCACCTGGTTCAGATGAACTCCATCGTCCGAAAACAAATAGTCATCGTAGTAGAAATTGTCCCAGGTGTCGACGAATCCCACGTTTTCCTTCCTGCAGAGGTTTGCTAGATAACGATTTGTGCTGGTGGCTATGTTGTAAAATCGGCTCTCTACACCAAGCCGGGGGACGATTCCTGAGACGATGATCCTTGATGACTTCTCCTTAAACGACTTGATCAACTGCTGGTACTTTAAAAGCAAATCTTCCGACCGGGTTCGCTGTACATCGTTGGATCCAACGTGGATGACGTACATTGTATTAGCAGGGGCCAGCTTAGATACTTCGTCAACTGCAGCAACTACGTCGTCCACACCACCACCAGGGATACAAAAATGCTTCCTGGTCTTAGGTGCTCTGGCGCAAAACTCTGTGAGCTGACCACGTATCATCGAGTCTCCCACGAGCCGGACTTCTTCTATTTCCGCTTCGTCATCTGAGTCTGCGAGTATCTGGAAGCGGTTTTGACACTCGGTAATCGGTATGGGTTTCCTGGTCTTGGGGCAAACGTTGTTCCTCACGACACGGAAGTTGTTTTGAGGGGGAAGAGAGTTACTATTTCTTTCTTGAGTATCGGAACCATCAGATGAAATGGCTACTGCAGGCGTTGAATTGTTGGCAGTTGACGTTGGGGCGTTGGTGGCTGTTGGAGTTGCGGTGACAATTGAAGTTTGTGGTACTCCAACATTGAGTGTTACAAACTCTTGGAGTGATTCCAGCTTCATGGTGAGGACGTTGATCTTGTTGTAGGCTTCATCTAATTTCACTGTCAAATTCTCTCGTTGCTGGCAGAGACGGCAGACTTGAAGATCGACAGTAACAAACACGGACTCACCAAACTTACCGGCGCAGTTCGTACAAGTGCGAGGCATGGTAACAGTCAGTTTCTTCAGATCACTTCACTCACTTTAAAACACTTAACTCACTTTAAAACACTTCACTCACTTTAGAAACACTTCAACCGAAAAAAAATATGTTGAATTACACAATCAGGGGTGATAGCCTAACCGAAAACAAAAAAATTGAGATACGCAGAATTAGGCTTCCAGGGGCGATAGCCTAACCAAAAGTTTAAAACAAATTGAAATACGCACCAATAGGCTACCAGCGTTGAATAGCCTAACCGAAAATAATAAAATTGAAATATGCAGAAATAGGCTACCAGGTGTGATAACCTAACCTTAAACAAATATATATATAACAGAATATGTAACTAAATATACAATTCACCAAATAGAGATTATATCAAAATAAAGTGTGACTGCACACAAGGGGTTAATATACTGTATCAACAGATGGCCCTGGTGTCACTGTAGCCTAGTAAAGCAGTAGCCTACTCTTTTTAGATAAAACCAAAAAAATGTATCAGTCAAAGGTTACTACAAGATCGTGCAAGCAACAACTAAAATTACAGATATATATAGCTACAGTAGGATACTAAATACAATATCTACTAGAGTTAATAAGAACAACAGATTGGCTGGCTATAGGCTAGGCTAGGTTTGGATTAGGTTAAAAGCTTGGCAGGTTGGGTTAGGCTAGGTTAGTTTGTACAAATACCACCCTTAGCTTAAAGTAAAATCACTGAGGAGAAAAAGTCAAAAATACATCTAGGGGGAAAAGATAAATGAATGCACTTAAATTTACTACAAAATTGGCTGGAATTTAATATGTATAATCCCCCCAAAAAAGGTTTGTTTACAAAATGGCGTCGGCGTTCGTTCCTGTAGGCAGGTTAGTTAGTACACAATATTGTTTATTAGCAAATTAATATGCAAAGCTTTACTTACATACAAGGCAGTTAAATTGATACTTACTACAGTAGGTAATGGGTAAAATTAGGGGCTACGATTTTACATCAAATAAGAAGAGAGCGTTTGTTTACAAACAAATCAAAACAAAACAACAGATGGCGCTAGTGGCGCCCTGTCCGAGCAGGAGTCTTGTGATAAACACAAAGTTTATCAGTCAATACACAGCGAAATATCGTGCAGTGTTACTTACTAAGCTACAGGATGGTTAAACGTGCTCTTAACCACCTTTCATGCACAAGAATGAAGAGGATGAGTAGTTAATACTCAAATTATGATCGATATCGTGAGAGCGTTGACAGAGCGTCTGCAGCGTCTGGCGGTAGCGAGGCGAGAGGATATGTGTGTGAAGGGGTTAAGTATTAGTTTAACCAGACCACTGAGCTCCACAAAGAACTCTCATAGGGCTGGCCCGAAGGATTCGATCAAGATATATAACTAAACAAGTCAAGATAGATAGGGAAGGGCAGGGGGGGAACAAATCGAGGAAGGTGAAGACACGCAGACATTTCTCGCCATTTCACCAGTTCAGCCGGACCACATGAGCTCCACAGCAGACCTCTTATAGGGCAGGGCCAAAGGATGAGGCAAGAACTGCTACACCGCAACACCAACCAAGAAGTGATCAGGGCGAAGAATGAGAGATCAGGTCGAAGGTAGAACAAAATCACAGCGAGATGCAAAATAAAAATGCACTACTGAGGGGAATCGAGTCAGGCTCGGTCGCAGCAGTGACCGAAGAGACAAATCAGGACAGGAGCCTAATACCTAGCCACGCCAGGGAGGCATTTGATATAGGTTACTCGAGGACAACCGAATGGGACAGAATAAGAAGAGAAGGGGAAAAACATAGAAAGAGGAAAGAAAAACTACTCAAAATTAGTCAAGCAGGCGACGAAAGCTCGAGGGGAGAGGAAGGGAAATTACCACAACCATCCCCCCATCAAGCTCCAGTCGCCGGCCCAGAAGCCCCCCAACCGCGACAAGGAGAGTAGTACCAGGGGGGATTAGTAGGCTAATAATATAGTACTGTATCTAGGTTATTAAGATACACCCCATGGCCCTGATGGTAGGTTACAGAAAATTAATCTAAATTAGATTTGATAATTACCATTAGGTCTACTCTAGAAGAGAGTACAAAGAACTTCAGTTTATACCGGTACTACAAACACTTTTCAACAACAATTAAGATTAAATAAAAAGAATATTAACCCTCCAGACCCGGTAGGGCTCTGAGGCACCCATAACAAACACCCCCCGCGCTACCCGGTAGGGCTCTGAGGCTCCGGCAGCTTGAAAGCCTGTAAGCTTGGTGTGCGAGGCGTCCGTCCGACGCATGTAAACAACAGCCGGCTGTACACACGCCACGCATCTCCGACCACAAGAAGGAGTGCGTCGCTTGTTCGTGTGTGCCTGTATGTTATTGTTAAGTAGCGAAAAGTAGTGTAAAGTGGCTGTTTTTGCCACAAAGTTATCTCCAATGAAATCGTCATCACAACTGAACCAGTTGACTAAGAGAGCTCTACTTAACGCCATTCTACAGGTACGAAACACATATACACTGGGGATGCGCGGGAATGCGGAAGCAGTCAAAATAACAAAGATACGGTAGCCTAGGCGTAGACGTTTTTCGGCCAAAACCCCCGGGTTTCGGGAAAATTATAGAATACAATAGCCGGGGCTGGAGGGTTAAAGAATAATGCATATCAATTTGTTTCTATATACTGAAATTAGTTCATTCAATTGATGGATGTATGTATGTATGTCTATCTATCACGCCTTACGGCGTGGTCCCCGAAGGGGTGGCCATGAATGAACCGCCCCTATGCATCTCTGTCCCCAGTCAGTCGACGCCCCTCCTCCCAACCAGCACCGCCTTCATCCATATACTTCCTCACTCCATCCTTCCACCTCTCCCCATAGTTGGGGGTGGCCGACTCGAGACAGGCTACCCCAGGTGGTTGACATGGTCACCCAGAGGTCATCCCTAGATCTTTATAGGGGTGGAACGTAGGGGCCTCGGGTCAACATTATTATTATGACACCGTATTAAAGTTTTACTTTATTTTTATATATTGATTTCATGTGTTCCCTATTTTCCTAGTTATTTAACAATAATTAACTTTTTTTTCCTTACTAGATGCCATTTCGAGAATATAAAATCCTTATCTTATCATCGCAGGTGGGACAAGGCTGAGCAGCAAGGCGGTGTGAGCATCGGAGATGCTATGTCAACTTGTTATAATAATTATTAACTTTATTTATTTATTTATTTACATATTTGATTGTACCATACCTTGTTTTGCTTGTTACTGTACCTTATAATCGCAGGCAGGACAGGGGTGGGCAGCTAGGCTGTGTGAGTGTCTGAGATGCTGTGTCAACTTGGCCTTCTCCCGGTAGTGAGCGTTGGGGCAAGTGGGGCAGGAGTATGGGTAGTCTTTGGGGTGAGCCTGGCCTCGGTGAAGACCTAGTTGCTCCGGCTCACTGAACATCACCGAGCAGATAGTACATTGTAACTCATGCCGACCTCGCCCACTCTGAGAAAGAATTATGTTTTTTAGTTTGCCTCCTAAACTAAAAATAACGATTCCCCAGACACCATTCAACATATATATACTGTATAAAGAAAAGAATGCTCCTCAAACCCCGTCTTAAGTCAATAATTTACTTTTTTAAACAGAAAACCGTTCCGGAAGGCTCGCCCCCCAAAAACACAATACCGGTACTTAAATGGGGCGAAACATCATGTAATCAATAAACAAATACGGTAAAACATTGTAAAGTTGCCAAACTTATAAGACAAAAGACCAGCCAACAGATGGTACTCTGTAACTCTCGCCAGCCTCGCCCACTCTGAAATAGAAGAACGTAAAGTCTTGCCCTATCATTTAATATTATATTAAATTCCTGATAAATGATACTTAACTCAGGAGGTGCGATAGGCCTCACGGAAGGCACGGTATTTAAATGTGTAAAAAGAACCCTTCAAATACTGTGCCAGTGTCGGGAAATGTCTCAAAATTCGATTACACATAAAAATTACTAGTATCTCCCGATACCACATCTTCCACTCCTCCCCCCCTTTATACCCCACCCCCCTTCCCTCCCTTAACTTGACCTTTTAGTTTGTCCATTTATTAGCAGTTCATGGGTTAAAAATATTCTACCCTTATACACATGAATTCATATCTACTCCATAATTATATTTTAGAAAGAAAAAGATAAGGCTTATAATTTAATTACAAATGTAGTTTATTACACAGGGATTAATTTATAAGACCAATTAATAGTTTTATAACAAATTATTCTTGTAAGTCCATCATGCTATTTTTACTTCCATACATATAATCACCGAGTGGGAACAAAAATCGTGTGGGCGATTGAGCAGACTCTCAGCAGTTAAGGTGGTGTCACACAAGCGATATTTCTGTAAATGTTTACGAGCAATTGTAGTCTGGCAGCTTCAAATTATAAGCGGTATCAAAACTCAGCCACTTAACATATTCTATCTGAAGTCTAGTTTCTGAATCCAATGCGAAAGAGCCTCAAAATCTATCTATGTGACGCCGTGATCCCCGAAGGGGTGGCCACGAACGAACTGCCCCCATGCACCTCTGTCCCCAGTCAGTCGACGCCCCTCCTCCCAATCAGCACGGCCTTCATCCATATACTTCCACCTCTCCTTCGGTCTACCCCTCAAAATAGTAGGAGAAAAAACTTAATCATCGAAAATTGCCGGAAAAATAGTTTGTGACACCGGCTTTATGCACCCACCTGTTGTTTATCCTGGCCTGCACTGTCATCAGCCTTTTTCTTTAATATTTTCTTCCGTCCTGTCTTTTTTCTTCGGTATACCGTCGGTTCTGTTAAGCATAACAGAAACTACTGTTATTTCATTAATACATATGCATTATCAGATTTGTTAGTCTATTTGCTGTAAGTAGGCAAGAAATCATGACCTCTAACCTCTGTAACTCAAAAACTACTAGAGTAATCGCGGTAATATTTCTACCATTTTCTTATATCTTTCTTACAGTAGATCCTCTGAAAAAAGGCAAACTAGGCCTGTGTATCCAGCTCAGTGCCAGTACTTGCACTGCTGCGGTCGTTCACGGTGTTGGCGGCGGGAAGAGTCAGTCAAGGAATAGATGTGGAAATTTACAGCCAATTTGCTCTAGCCCTTTTTTAATTACAAAGGTTAGAGGTCATGATTCCTCGCCTACTTACAGCGAATAGACTATAGTACATACTGTATCAGACAAATCATCAATGTTTCATATCTGTAGTGCAATTGGAGAACTATTATATCTGGATGAATGGCTTGAATTATTGTCAATTAAATACTAAAATGAAAACAAGTTATCAATGTATAAGTCTATGAATTGACATTACAGTATACTGGTATGTGTATTGTTTATGCATCATTAACAAATCTTCATGGAAAAAAAAAAAACAGCATAATTATTTACAAGAAAGTTGTGTATGCATGTGAATTCCATGAAATCTGTCTTACTTGATTTCTTAGGCTGAACAGCAAAACTGGCACCCTCCTCTTCAGGATTGAAATGCAAGATGGGTGTTTCATCAGACAGTGACATATCGTCCAGATCTGGAATCACACAAATACTCTCTACTTCTTCACCGGTCGTCACGTCAACTCCAGTCTCATTCCTTTCCTCGTCGCTATTCTTCACACACTTAACTTCTCTTTTCTCAACATGTTCCATGACTGTGCTCTGGATTTCAACAGCATTAGTCACATTTGATTTTGAGGATGCATTACTCCATTTTGCCTGAGTTTCATTGTTATCTTTCTGGGTGTGGAATTGTAGAGTGTGGCTATCCATGGTGCTGTGTTGGGGCAGCGAGTCACTTACCTCCTGTCCACTTGGAAAGCTCTGGGGTTTGGAGATGCTTTGAGGCTTAACAGACACGCCATCACTGGACAATTTATGTTCAGAATTTGTCCATGGTATTCTTAGGATGGAGTTTACCCCATCATAGGACAATTTTTGTTCTGAAGCCCATTGTTTTGTCAAAATAGATTTTTCCATAGTCTTTGATATGGTGAATGCATCGCTGAGGATAATTGAAGTGGCATTGTTCGTTTCCTGATATATTTCATTTTCCTTTGACTGGCATTCTTTACTGTCAATTCTGCGTGCATTAGCGCCTTTGTGGAAAGTGGTGCAAAATTCGTCCCGGAGAACCACCACTCGGCACTCCAAGTAGACAATGTTGAGTAGCTGACCCAAGCAACTGCCACACAGCACCTGAAAAATAGAGGATTGATGATTATGCTCTGGTGGAATAAGTAGGCGATGAATTTGCTTTGTCCCAAAGTGAATGGATGCATGTTACATCACTGCCTTTACCCCCCCCCTCCCCCCCAACTCTCCAAACACACACATATGAACACACGCACCGTATATTATCGATCGCTTGGATATTACGTCACTGCCTATACCAACCCCCCATCCCCACCTTGCACACACACAAATATGCATGCATCATAAATTATTGATTGCGTGGACATATGGTACTGTTAACCCGTACAGCCCCAGCGACGCGTCTGACGAGTCACCCTAATTGCTCCGATCGTAACCTCAGGTGTAGCCACTCGAGAGGGCTCAGATTTGTATGGGAACTGTGTACGTATCCCACGCAACCGTACCGATGGTTGAAAACTCTCAAAGTCCACGTGCGTGCGCGTGAGCGCGCAATAACCTGTTTTTTTAGGGTAATTGCCTTCAATTTTTTACTCTTGTAAAATACGTTTTCGGGGGCTCTGTAGGACCATTCTTTAAGCTTTTTGAGCGGTTTTTCGTGGTTTTTCCTTCATTCCTAACCCATTCGCTATTGTTTCTGGAATAAAACAATTTTTTGAAAACCGGCCGGGTTCTGGTGAACAAACATTACAAAACTAGCCGGGGCTCCACGGGTTAACTGAGGTGAATTCGGAGTTTGTCCCCCCAAAAAAAATAATATAATTAATAATTAACCCCTCCAACTTGATTATCCTCTTACGCTCCATACCTCTTGAATTAGCCCTTATGGGGCATTATGACTTATGATAAGCCTTATGAACTTTTAGCTAAGCAATGGTAATAGGTAGAAAGATCAGATCAGTGCCAAAGTTAACACTCTCAAGACGGTCATTGAACACAAGCACACCTTTGTATACTATGCATACAAATTTCTCAACTTCGGACTTCTTCCTCGGTAGAGGTCCCTTTATTCTAGTGCAACGCTTCTTCCTGTGATGTACTCAGCAGTGGCAGATGCTACACTTCTTTTCTGCATACTGCTCATAGGTATGCACCACTATTTTTTTTTACCTTTCCAAGCCCTAATCTATTGTGTAAAACCTTGGTTATAATTGTTAACTCTTAGTCCTTTACTTGCCATGCGCTCTCTCTATCTTTTGAGCGTCCTGGGTACGAATCACCGGACTGCCACATGTGTTTGTTAATTTCATTAATCGAGTTTAGGAGTAAAGTTGGTTGGTGGAGAGAACATAATAAATAAGTACTAGGTCATCTGTGTATAGCAGTTCCCAGGGATACTCGGCTCTGAAATCACCAGATAGTGCCGCCAGAACCATAACAAAGAGAAGGAAAAGTTGATACAGTACTGTATACTGTACTGTAGTTCAATGGGAGGGAAAACAAAAAAAAATAATAATCACAAACACAAATATTACAGAGTACAAATCCAACAATTAGCATCTATAAAACAACGTCTATCTAACCTGTGATGTCTGGCAAGCTTGTACCAGGTGCTGTTTGCCCACCAGGTCTACCAGTCGAGCGTGGACAGTGCCACCCTTAGACGGTAGTGTGGCATGGACACTGACAGAGGAGTTACCGGCACCAGTGTTACACACCAGGCACAGTTGACCCTTTGCAGCAACCATCATCATCTTCACACTACTGTCATTACTCTCCTGGAAATATAATTATTTACAGTATGGGCTTAATGATATTGGTAAAAGTAACACCTAAGGCATTTATTGGCCTTGTCTCCTTATTATTTTTAGCAATATCCTAGAGGGAGGGGTATGGGAATGTCAATTGGGGATGGGCACGGGCATCTCAACGTAGATGTTATGGGGAAAGTAGGTTGGGAAGGGAGGAGGGGGGTGGGAGCTATAGGTATAGTGTCTGCCACTGTTACTACGACTTTTCTCCTACTCTGACTTAAAATGACTTTCCCTCTGACTAACATACTCTGAGCTAGTGCTGATGCAAAGGACAGTCCTGTAGAATCACAAGAATCCGAGACGAGCTCAATAGAAGATGGTGATTGTGGTAGTGATGATGATGATAGTAGGAGTGATGATGGTGACATTAGTAGTGATGATGGTGATAGTAATTGTGATGATGGTGATATTAGTGTTTAATAAAAGCAACTATGTCCCACGATACGTTAGGCACAGGTCTGGGTAAAGCTGTAGTATTCGGGCGTACCGCCTGCCTTGTTTACACTACTGTACTCGGCAAGCTCGTGATCATTTTTCCGTCTATTTTGACTGCCGTGGGATACAATAATAGGTTAAGGGGGCAATGCCCCCCCCCCCCCATGACTTATTGTCATAATCATATATATTGGGGGCAAATAACAGAAAAAATGGATGGGAACATAAACGCGAGCACACGACCGATAAAAACATGACGACCTTACGCCCGGATACTACCGTACATCCTTCCCCGGGTCTGAAAATATTACCGAAACTACCACTAATTTTCCCATGGTTTTTCTATTTGGTTTTAAGTAGTTTGCATCATTATACAGTAGTTGAAATGGGATGGATGTAGAGTTCAAGCGTATGGTCGTCATGTTTACATAGGGCAATCGCCGCGGTTAACTTCGCGTCTATTTTGACGGCGATTTTTTTCGGTTATTTGCCCCCTGCTGTCAAAATATATGATGATGATAATATGTCATGGGGGGGGGGGGGAGGGTATCCAATGGCATTCAAAATAGATGGGAACATGATTGCAAAGGTCCCCCGCCACCTCCGCTATAATGTTTACATTTTTCGATCGCCGTGGTTAAGTTCGCGTTTATTTTGACAGCGATTTTTTTCGGTAATTTGCCCCCTGCTGGCAATATATATGATGATGACAATATGTCATGGGGGGGTGAGGGGGGGCATACCCCCCCTCAACATATTATTGTATCCAAAGACAGTCAAAATAGACGGGAACATGATGGCAAAGGTCCCACGCCACTAAGCGTAGTGTAAACAAGGCTGGCGGTACGCCCACACTTAACATTCTTGCCGTTGAAATTACAGTAGTTACAATCCCCGGAAAATGTTATTTCTCCCATTATGCAACGATCTTAAAACACTCAGATGTAAGTAATTTTCAGAGTAAATATACAATTTGTTTTGCCTTTGGGTACAGGATGGGATGAGGGGGTTGCCCCCCTCACCCCCCATGACTTATTGAAATCAGCATCTATTTTAACAGTAAGGGGCTTAATAAAAGTGTCACTGCCGTCAATAGATAGATATATAGGGATTTTTTTTATTTTACAGTAGGCTACTTTATATAGTGCACATAAAATGTATCTACGGAGATTGAAACACATTTTAATATGATATTTGCAACATCCTTATTCTATACTAGCCCTCAAATATTGAGAAATAATTAGTGATAGTTTCGGTAATAAGTACCCCCGGGTCTGTACAGTATAGCAGCTCCTGAATTAACACTTTCGGTACAGGTGAAGTCTTTTCGTTAAATTCTGGCTGTTACTAGATTATTATATTCAGTTCAGGAAGTACCTCTAGCAAGTAACCTCTGGGCTACTATCTCAATTAACCATCTTAGATACTACAGATCCTTCCCAAGAGGTTAAAAATTGCCTAAATATAGCTAGAATTGAATATTATAGACGTCACCCCCACTGAAAGGGTTAATCCCTCATTACATCTCATAAATAGGCTTACCCTATACAGTATACTGTAATTTATCTTGGATTTCACATTCATTGGCTTTTTAAGTGTCAAATTAGTATTTAGGCCGTAGCTCGATTGGTAGAGCATTCGCCTGCTAACCGTGAGGTTGACGGTTCGAGCCTCGGTCCAGCCAGTGAGTTATTGGCAGATGTCAGTGCTGTTGGTGAACGGTGCGGTCTAGCAATCTGTGGCAACTATTCACTAAGTCCCTGATTCATCAGGGCACCCACCCAAGCCTTGCTATTCAGCAGGGAGTGTATGGTGGTAAACACTGCATCATCATCATCATCATTTACTCTCATGCTTGCCTTATTTAACCCCTTATTTTCCCTGAACTTCAAAGCCCTCCCCACTTTGTGACTAACATTATTTAGGCTACTCAATTTGGGACCATATTTAATTGCATATAGGCCTAGTCTTTGCTGCATATAGGTCAATTCTTCTAGAAAATACAGGTAACCCTATTCTTTTTACCATGTACTGTACTAACAGTACTGCCGTACCGGGATCATTTGAACATAAGCTACATAGCCTAATCACCTACCTAATGTTAGGCCTACCGCCTATGTGTTCTTTACTCAGTTCAGTTCAGTTGAAAGTCGACTTAGTCGAGAAGCATTAATGCCTTTCCATCGGATGATCGGCACTTCCCTAGGCAGTTTAATTTTTGGTAATTATAGGAAATAAGCTTGCACCTTTATTTTTCATGTTTTTTCCTCCAGATTTTGAGAAATGAGTGTTTTCATGGTTTTAGTTATAATTCCAATGTGGGATACACGATGGGTTGAGGGGGGCTTTGCCCCCCTCTCACGGTCTCACCCCCCATGAATTATTGAAATCATAATCTATGTTGCCAGCATGGGGTAAATATCGATTATACTACATAAAGAAGGCGTTTGTAAACAGCTAGGATGTCCGAAAGAGCGCTGAGATTGATTAGAATGGCCGTTTTTTTTTTACTAATATCGGGTTTTATAACTGTGATCAAAATTATTCTCCCACAGTGGATTATACATGAGTAGGCTACAGTATAAGGATTCCATAGACCTACATTGTCCCTAATACATTATGTATAATAAGGCTGCGAGCCTATTCCCTATAATTAACTTGTTTTCTGTTATATTTATTGTGTCATAGGGCTACTCTTTCTTCATAACTCTATTTGATTATATTTTCCTGTATTTAGTGATTTAGTCTCTTTTGTTTCTTGGTTTAAGTTTTACCAAAATCAGTACACTGTTGCCACAAGTGTCTTTTAGAAACTTACAGGAAGCAGAAAAGCTATAGGCCTACTACTGGAAAAGACGGGAAGGATGTAGTTACCGGGTGTACCACTACCGACATACAACATAAATCATCTATAAATACTTATAATAAAATAAATACTTATAAATCTATAATACTAGGTTAGGTTAGGTTAGGTTAGGTTGTTTGGTTAGGGTAATGTATTTTTGTATCCAAAGGCAGTCAAAATAGTGATGGTGAACGTCCGCGTAGTGTAAACAAGACAGGCGGTACACCCGGTAACTACATTCTTGCCGAAAAGACTTGCAGAATATGAACTATACTCTATAGAAAGGAGGATAGAAAGATAGGCCTACCAAATAATATATACATGGAAAGTTCTTGAGGACCAGATCATCCCTCCAAAGACAGAGCCAATAATATCCACCAACACACAAGGAGACAAGAATAGGACGAAAATGTGCCCAATTTCACCTACCATCAGAATGCCCAACAAGAGTCAAGACCCTCCAACACAATGGCATCTCAAGGAGGTGAAAACAGATATGTTTAAGAGGGAACTGGACAAATTCCTCTCAACCATCCCGGATCAACCAGGCATCCCAGGCTATGTTGCAGGCTTGCAGCCCGCCCAGCGACATCCAACTCGATAACGTCCCAGCTGGAGTACAAGCAGCGAAGTGAAGGGTGGCGGCGACGCTGTGGCCTTGCCTCAGAGAACACCAAGGGAGCAACACCCTGAGGCAGAAGCGCTTCAAGGTAGCCTAAATAAAATTTGGTAAACCTGACTTTTTGGACCAACAGCGATTTCAGTAAGTTTTATTTTGTTTTTTTTAATTCTTCCTTCAGATATAGTTTTGTTTTATACTGAAGAGGAGCTGAAATGAGTATTTACCCATTATCCAACAATCTAAAAACACGCCGCGCCCACTAGTGGGTAGGGCTATGAAGTTCAGGGAAAATGAGGGGTTAAAAGCATAACAAAGACATTAGCCTAACCTAACAACCTTACCTAACCTATCCTAGTATTATGGGTGGGGGCTGCCGCCCCCAGGCCCCCCACACCCCCGCTATTAGACATCTTTGACAGATTTTTGGTGAATTTTTCTGTAAAAAGGGTATTTTTTCAATTTGTCGATAACGAAAATCCCCCATGCGGACTATATGGAGAAAAATATGGCGAATCTGTTGGTGCCTATTTTCCCTAATAAATTGTTTCTAATAAGGCGGATGTAGTGTCCTTGAAGATTATCATTGTATTTATTAGGCCTACCCATCAATTTTCGGAAGTTTAAACCTATGCGAAAATGTTTAATCTTTATGTTACTTCGCCATCACCCATTATGATTGCACTGCTAGCTGTGGTGCGTATTTTAGCGTTATATTTTTTGTTCTCCCTTGTAATACATTTCAGCTCTTAATGACATAAATTATATAGTACGGGTAATGATGTATATGCTCTACCGGACCTATTAGGCCTAAAAAGATCGATGGGCTAACTGTCGGTCCAAATCATCAGTATAACCTAAAATTCATTGGGTACAAATTTAGTTTCTGGACACCTATTTGACAGGTACCACCAAGGATTTAATACATATTTTTTTTCGGTTTCCACGCATCCAACCATTCCAACACAAAGCTACACCTTTTTCTGGTCCGGTAATAGTGTTGAAAACGATATAATAACTTTTTAAATGTGCTTTACGACGAGAATAAAACGGCGCGGGAGTCCGTCGCCGCTTCGAATCGTCGGTTTGTTTACCCAGGACGCTCGGTTATGGCGGCGGCCAGCTGTTACTTGCCCCCTGCTGGCAACATAGATGACGATTATTATAATTCACGGGGGGGTGAGGGGGGGCAGAGCCCCCTCTCAACCCGTCCTGTATCCCACGGCCTATAACGCAAGTCTTTATAAAAAAATGTACCCAACTGGTTATAGCTTGGCCATTTTAAGTCAACCGCGCCCAAGGCGGGAAGTCACTCTGAGCGTAAAGTAAACAAAGCGACGACGCTACTTCCACAAACGAACGCAACAGAGTTGTCTTTATATTTCGTCTCATATTATCATTATTAAAGTGTCCCCATTTCTTTTTTAGTGTTTCGTACACCAGAAAAGGGTGTAGCTTGGTGTTGGATGTGTGGAAACCGAAAAAAAAATATGTAGGCTAGGCCTATTAAATCGTTGGCGGTACCTGTCAAATAGGTGTCCAGAAACTAAAATTGTACCATTCATTGAATCTGGTGAAGTAGGCTAGGCCAAAGTTTATATACGTTAGTGTATATACTTTGGGCTAGGCTACAGGTAGTTTTCAAGTGGCATAGCCAGGCTAGTTTACAACATTTACATTGGCCTTAATCGGACAGTACAACACTCTTAAGTGAAGAATGCACACTATTTCCATATGAATATTTAATCTTAATTATATTACCATTGTTCACTGCCCTGTATAGGCTAATAACCAATGTGGGAAAAGAACCCAAGGGCAAATGTCAGATCCGTGATGTAAACAAGGCAGATGTAATCAACGATTTGGGCTTATTATTTATGTTTTTAAATATCAAAGTTATGGGTATTTTTTGGAATATTTATTAATCCTAATCTTAGTCTATTTTAATCCGTATATACTTTTAATACGATTTAGGAGTATTTCTTTATTAACTAGATACATATTTCCATTGACAAGAATTAAGATTAGACATTTTGACTATAGTTCCCCTCCCTCTACCTCTACCACGCTCACAGACATCTCGAGTGGCGCGTTTTTTTATTTACACTTTTTGCTATTTGTGTATATACTATCAGGATAAAGCTTCAACATATAGTGCTTACAAGAAAAACTACTAAACTAGAAGATTGCTAGAATATTTGGTTAATAAAGAGCACAGAAATCCCACTGTGCTTTGTTCACAATATGTGTTTGAATTTATAAGACGCAAGGTGATCTTTGGCTTAGGCCTAGCCTACATTGCAAAACTATAGGCTACATGACAGTAGGGTTTCCTTATAATCTAATTGAATAATAATTACGTAGAACAAAAGCTGCAACTATATTGTTCCACCGTCAGGCCTCTGCAAATAAGGATGAGTAGCTGTAGCCATACTCTCACACAGGATGAACAAATTGGTAATTTTGTTATTAAGTTTTGCATTATTATTTATTATTTCCGGTGCTGGCTATTCATCACATTTCTTCTTTATGGCAACCCTGGTGATTATACATAAAATAATTTCTATATTGGTGAGAATGAGAAGGGAATGTGAATGATAGGCCTACTGTTGTGACTCATAAATTGCTTGGGAAGAGGTGCATAATTAGGCTACATGATGGAAGTTTGGAAAAGTGTTGTATGGAAACAAGAACTGCAGTATAGGCTATTAATGAAAGAAGCATTGATATGGGGCAGATGCAAGAAACATTTTGAGAGGTTAATGAATATGGGGACAAAAGGACGAATGTTTGAACGGTCAATCTTGTTATATATAGCCTACAGTATACAGTATATACTGTATAGGCCTATATATATATATATATATATATATAATTTGTTTGAATTGAATATTTATACATTAATTGTAGTTTCTTTATTCATACATAATTTAGCAAAATTTACCAGAACGTCTGAACTTCCCAGATTGACTAATTCCTCGAGTACGACGAAAGTAGGCTACGTTAATATGCGTTTGGTTAAGACCCAAATTCACTTAGTGATGTAGGCTACATTCTATGTGGTAGTTTTGTGTTATTTTATTTCAAAATTTTATTTTGCTAAATCTTTATTTCCACAGTAATTTTGATAAGTTCTTTTGTCTTTATAGTGTGTCGTCCCTGTTTTGGTTTGTATATTTTGCAAGTTTTACATAATATTTACATGAAGACTTGGAACGGAGGTGTCCTTGGTGCGGTTACCTGTCCCCATCCATGGAGAGAATGGGCCGACACTGGATTAAGTGCAAGTGGAGGCTTCACTACCCTGCCCATCTTCACTATGGAGGACCAGAACACTACAAGCTCGCCAGGGAGGGCAGGTACAGTCACAATCAATCATTCGTCGACAGTCTTGCTCGTTAACTGTGTAATTTACATTTGTTTTCGCTTTTCCTTGGCATACCGCACGTGTATTTTAATCACCTGTAACTCCGATGTTTTTGTTTTGTTTCACGCTATAGCAATGTCTACTTAAATTAATGTCCCTCTTTGGATTTTACGCATATTGTCACCAAGATTTTCAACGAACTATAAATTTCGAGCATCCAGTTGTTAAAACATATGAACCTGTGGCACGTGCTGCGGATAGCTATTTGCATTTAATCACCATAATAACTTAATGCTGCTAATGCTGCATGGTAATAATGGACACAAATAGCCTTACCCACACTTCTGACAACAACTATAACATTATTAATGAAGATAAACTTATAAATTCACCATCGAACTATCTTTGAATCGTGAGAGCATTTACCTGTTCAGTACCGGTGACGTCCTTTTCATTATATTCTGGCAATTTAAGCGATGTAATTCAATATAAATAGGGCCTCCAGCAATTTACAGGCTTCGAACTATCTCACTTAACCATTTTAATACCACAGATCCTTCTTAAACTGCACAAAATCGTCTAAAGATAGCTTGAATAAAATTAAAACGACGTCTCCGGTACAGAATGGGATAAACACCTTCACTCATTCATAGCACTTGTTCCAGGTTCATCTCTTGCCAACTGTAGCCTACACTCACAAGACATACTAAATATACATGCCATTAAATAATTTAACCTTTAACCCTTTGCGTACCAGCGACGTGTGTTATGTCTGTTTCTAGCTATATGTAGACGGTATTACGCAGCTTAGACAGGATCTGTGGTAGTTAAAGGGGTTGGTTGAGATAGTTTGAAACCGTATTGCTAGAGGTCCTTCCTAAGCTGAACATAGTCGTCTAATAACTGATAGAATATGATAAAAAAGACGTCGCTGGTATTCAAGGGGTTATAGACAAACTCTGAATAATTTGTGATAATATATAACGCTGCATTATCTCGTTTTGGTTCGATATAAATTGCAATGTGTGCATACTTTTTGCCCCTCCCTCCCGCCTCTTATTGGTTACATGCCTGTGATCTCTTAACTTACAGTCTTTCTACTTCTTGTACGGTCGCGCTAATAAGTCATGTCCCAGCTGTCACTCCGTTTGGCTTTCTCTGTCCTGTATTTATTTCTGTCAGATGTTAAATAGGGTGGGTAAGTGTAAGAATATGTTTGTATATTTCACTCGATATGAAGAAATTAAGCTTACATATTGCTGATACCAATTAATTATTGATCAAAACATACTTGGTGCCCAGACATCACTTATTAGCGCGACTGTACCTTTTTATCCAAACAGTTTGTATAATTCGCTTTACTTTTCCTCATCCGATTACTCTTCAAGCATCAGTTCAGCTACATAATAAAACAATAAATAAATACATACATAAAATAAAAATAACAAATACAAAACATTGTATACACAGGTAAATCAAACCAAGCAGGGTATATCTACTATATAAAGGTAACTTTCTGTGAGAATTCTGTGTCTGTTCACGAACTACTCCCTGTTTTCAAGATGGAGTGCCCATACTTGGCATGCATACTAAGGGGTGCCAGAGTAAAGGGGGGAGGGGAGGCAAAGATAGAGAGCCCATACTTCGATTTTCCCCCGGGCAACGCCGGGTACCTCAGCTAGTTACTATATTTATATAGTGATATACCCTTGAATGCCTTCCTATCGTTATTTTAGATGGGTTTATCACTACTAATGTAAATATAAATCGGTAAGCCATTATGGACACTTTAATTTCCATCTTTATATCCATATATATATATATATATATATATATATATATATATATATATATATATATATATATATATATTTGTTTACAGTGTATAGTTACTTATCTATGCAGGTACATCATCGGGAAGCTCTACCACGACGGCGCGATAGAGGTGCCCAAGAAACGCGTCAAGAAGGTGTATGTGTGGAGTGCTTTACAGGAATACGAGAAGCAGATGATGAAATTCGATGGGTTGAGCGTTAGCAAGGATGGAGATACAGATGTGGAAGAAAATGAGGAAAAACAGAAAAAGAAGAATGGGGTGTTACAGGTGCCGATACGGGAATGAGGGAAGGAGAAGAACAGAAGATGGATGGGGAGGATGAAACGGAAGAGAGTGTAGACATGGAAGATGAAGACATAATAACAAAAGAAGAAGAAGAATGGGAAGACGATCAGCTCCATGGAAAGGAGGAGCAGGCGACGAGGGATGGAGAGGGAGAGATAATGGAAAATGAAGACATGATAACAAAAGAAGAAGTAGAAATAGAAGAGGATATGATTGATGGAGAGGAGAAACAGACGGCGGAAGAGAGTGCAAAAATGGAAGATGAAGATATATTAACGAAAGAAGAAGAAGCAGAAGTCGAGGATATGAACAATGAAAATGAGGACAAAATAATGGAGGGTGACGTTGCAACAGAAGAAAGTATGAACATGAAAGATGAAGACACGATAACGAAAGAAGTAGAAAAGGATGTGATCAACGAAAGTGAGCAACAGAGGGTGGGGGATGGCGCGGAAGAGAGTGAACAAATGGAAGATGAACACTTAATAACCAAGGAAGAAATGGAGGTAGAGAATGTGATTAGTGTAACAGAGAAACCGATTGTTGAGGATGGAACAGAAAACGGCGCAATAATGGTGGATAAATATTTCATAACGAAGGAACTAAAAATCGAGGATATGGTTGAGGAAAAAGACAAACAAAAGTCGGATAGGAAGGATGCTGAGGAAGATGAAGAAATTATGGCGAAAGAAGTGTCAGACGAGGTAAACGATAACAAAAAGTCTAGGAGAAAATGGTGGAAAAGGTTATTAAGAAGTGTAGGAAGCTGGAAGAAGAAAAGGCGAAGGAAAGTGAGGAAGAGGAGTAACTGGAGAATAGAGATAGAATAAAGCAAATAGCACATACTGGATTAAGGGGAGTAGTGCTCGGTTTTTGGTCTATATATTTATCTATTAATATATTTTTGAGTTTCTTCGCTAGGCCTCCACCAAGCTTTACAAAAACACCCCCTAGATCCCCTTTCAAGATACATTTGTAAATTTTTCGGTAGAAACATTTCGCGGCCGAAGGCCGATTCCTTCTCAAATTACAGGCTCGCTCTCGCTCGCCAGGAAAAAAAAATCGACACCTAAGTGGCACGAATATGCTAAACATGAGGGAGAAGGGGGTCCATAAAAAGCAAGTACCTCCCCCTTAAGTCATTATGGGCGCAATACAAGGAAATAACAGATACATAATACTCTGAGACTGTCAACAGAATCATGAGTATTATTTGTATTATTATATAATGTTTTAATGAAATATAGAGTAGAGTTAAATGACAAGTAGAGTTAAATGTGTATTATATTGTTTACGAATGAAGGTTAGTTCTTAATTTAAATAATGGATGAAAGGGAATGTATAAGTGTGTACAGTAGGTTTTTATTATTATGTAAATTAAGTATATTGTGTTTTACGTTTACAAGTTTATGACATATTTCTGTGATATGATAACGTTTATAGTACAACGGGTATAACTTGATACATGTAATGGCCTGTACTTTAAGATGTTTACATTGCTTCTATGCACTTAAGGGAGCCCACCTCGCTTTTGTTTTCCTCTTTCTCTCCCTCTCTCTTTGGCTTGTATCCATTCGGCCCCATTCAGCCTACTGTTTTAAGACGTTTACCACCATCCAGGTGTCAATATTTTCCTGACGAGCGGTATCGAGCCAGCATATATATATTTTTGTTTTGACAGCAAGCTAAATTTGTAAATTTTTCGATAGAAAAATGTCTCCGGTGAAGCCGGATTTCTCCATACAATGCTGGCTCGCTATCGCTCGCCAGGAAGAAATCAACACCTGGATGGGGATAAACGTCTTAAAACAGTTGGCTGAATGGGGCCGAATGGATACAAGCCAGGGAAAGATAGAAAAGAAGAGAAAGATAAAAAGAAGCCGGTGACCCCCCGTTAAGGTTTAAGAGTTCTTGTGCACATTAATTTTATACTTAGTTATAAGTACTGAATAGAACCAAGGCTGTGATACAATCAGGTATGTGCCAAAGTTATATGTGCAGTATATTAGTTACACCTTTTAGTAGTTACATTAATCAAAGAAACAGCTATTTAACCCTTTGAGTACCAGCGACGTGTGTTATATTTTATTCTAGCTATATTTAGACGATATGATGCAGCTTAGGAAGGACTTGTGGTGGTTAAAAGGATTTGTGATCATTTGAAGCCTTATTATTGCTAGAGGTCCTTCCTAAGTTGAATAAAGCCGTCTAATAGTTGCCAGAATATGATGAAAAGGACGTCATGGGTTAAGATATTGTGCATAAGTATAAAGCTAATTTTTATATCAAACGATCATACGATGAAATTAGTTCGTAAGACTGCCTGCAACTATATGCTGCTCTGTTTTGTTTTTGTTTTTGTTTTTACCCAGCTGACGGTAAATTGCCATGTCTCCGTTATTATGGAGGTTATGTAGCGGAATCTATTGTTAACCCCTTCTGTATCGGTGACGTCTTTTTAAATTTATTCGAGCTATATTTAGACGATTTTGTGCAGTTTAAGAAGGATCTGTGGTTGTTGAAAGGGTAAAGTGAGGTAGTTCGAAGCCTGTTAAGGGGAGGTTTTTAGTTAGTTCCCTAGACCTCCATCAAGCTTAAAATGTCACCCTCTAGGCCCCCTTTCAAGATAAATGTGTACATTTTTCGGTAGAAAAATGTCCCGGCCAAAGGCCGCTTCCTCTTAAATTACAGGCTCGCTATCGCTCGCCAGGAAAACATCGACACCTAGATTGAATGAAAGGTCTTAAAATTGACAGAAATGGGGCGAAAGTTCTTAATTATGGTGCGAATGTCTTAAAATATCAAAAGCAATGGGGCTAAACATGAGGGAGAAAGGTGTCCAGAAAAAAATCCCTCAAGTGGATATCTCTCCTTAATTGCTCGGGGGCCCTTTTTAAACTGAATATAATCGTCTAATAGTAGCCAGAATAAAGTTAAAAGGACGTCGCCGGTACAGAAGGGGTTAATAATGAAAAGTTGGCACTAAAATGAAGCAGAGACCATGGTAGTTTCTTATGTTCCTCTTAACCCCTTCTGTACCGGCGACATCTTTTGTATTTTATTCTAGCTATATTTAGACGACTTTGTGAAGCTTAGGAAGGGTGTATGGTAAGTAAAAGACTACATTGAGATAGTCTGTAGCCTTATATTTTATCATGCATCCTTCCTAAGCTGAATAAAATCGTCTAATAGCTGCCAACCTATGATGAAAAGGACGTCACCGGTAAAACAAAAAAGGGTTAATTATCGATACATCATTTGCTGAGGGATTCAATTTACTGCCAGCTGAAATGAAACCGAGTATAGTCAACCCAGTCATGATCACAGTTGATATCATGGTCGACTTACTGTTCCTTTATTAACCCTTTCAGTACCGGCCATGTCTTTTATTTTTTTATTTTTTTATTATTGTTTTTTTGTTTTTGTTTTTTGTTTTTTTTTGGGGGGGGGGTTTGGTTCAGCGACATTTAGACAATTTGATTTCGCTTCGGAAGGATATATGGTAGCTAAGAGGACTACTTGACAGTTTGCAGCCTTCTAATGTGTAGACGTCCTTCCTAAGCTTAATAAAAGTGTATTAATTTTCGAGAATAGTACAAATTATTTGTTTGTAAGATGAAATAATGAGTGTAACTGTTTTATAGTACACACATATTCAACAAATAATTTATTTATAATAGATTCAATATGTTGGTGCTATCATTGCTTAGCAACATATTGTAATATATTTTGTAATACATAGATATACAGTATGTTCGAGAAGTTAAAGTTTATTTTATATATGTAAACATTGATATTTATCATTAAATGAACATTTGTATAGTTTTCACACATTGTATATGCCATATTTTATAATGCAAGAATATGTAGGTAAAAGCTGTAGTCTAATGTATATTTTTCATACCTGTTAAATAAATAAATATATATATATATATATATATATATATATATATATATATATATATATATATATATATATATATTAATTGATTTCAAAACATATAAATAAATATTTAACTATTATAACTGAAAGCGCATTTGAAGATGTCATTTTCACTCAACATATACGCTTTATTTCTAACATAAAGTCACTATTAAAGGAATGTATGGATGTTGCCCTTTTAATCTTGTATAAGAATATATATTAGAAAATATTAATAATAAGTAAATAGTTAAAGTAACCTATGGTTCTTGTTTATTTAGCTTAGATTTGATATAGTATGCATAACTGCTTGCTTTCCTATTAACTTAAAATATAATAGAATTAAGTATATTTAGACAATGTATATTTATTATTCCTAGTATAATTATAATAATTATTACCTTTTTATGTCCTGTCCTTGTTTCTATTCTCTCTCTCTCTCTCTCTCTCTCTCTCTCTCTCTCTCTCTCTCTCTCTCTCTCTCTCTCTCTCTCTCTCTCTCTCTCTCTCTCTAATCCCCTTATTTTCTTGTCGCCTTCCCCTTCCGTTCTTAATCTTCCTCTTTCATACATTCTTCTCTTCATCTTTTTCCCCTTTACCCAATTTTCTTATATCATCTTTATTTTCTTAATTACTTTCATTTCAAATTTCATGTCTCTCCTTCTCTCTCTCTCTCTCTCTCACCTACTCACTCTCACTCTCACTCTCTCTTTCTCTCTCTCTCCTAATCTTGAATAGCTTGTATGAAGAGGAAATTGGCGAAAGGGGAGCTAGGTACTAGGGTGAGAGAGAGAGAGAGAGAGAGAGAGAAAGAAAGAAAGAAAGAGAGAGAGAGAGAGAGAGAGAGAGAGAGAGAGAGAGAGAGAGAGAGAGAGCACATACATATACAAACATACAAACGGTTTCACACACGGGACTCTAGTATACTGTAACAAAATGGGTTTAAAAAAGCATAGTGAATGTTTATGGAAAGCAATAAACCCATTTAATATAAGGATAGACAGGTAAATCACTATCATTGTACCCGATAATTGTATATACCTCCTTTGATCTATCTATCTATTTACTGCTGGACGCCGTGATCCCCGAAGAGGTGGCCACGAATGAAACGGCCCCATGCACCTCTGTCCCCAGTCAGTCGACGCCCCTCCTCCCATCCAGCACCGCCTTCACTCATATACTTCTTCACTCCATCCTTCCACCTCTCATTCGGTTTACATCTCACTCTCTGTCCTCCCACCTCACTCTCGTACACTCTCTTAGTCATGCTCTCGCTTATTTACAGTACACTATTAACATAAAAGAACAGCCTCAGCTCAGCAGTCGGCAGTGATTTAAAGGGTTGAGGAGGAAGTTCTTCATGACTTCATCCGGTTGCAGTTGCAGTGACCATACCGCTTACTATAGTCGGTTTGTTTATAGTTGGCGGTAAACTGTCATGCCCCCATCTTCATAACTCGACTATTACCAAGAGTTTGTAGACAATTTTGTTGATCGTTGTGGAAACTTGGCATTTATATTGTTACAGAGAGTTAGATATAGTTTGGAGGAAGATACAGTAAATTGAAGTAACCTGAAACTGCAGTCATATAATTGAAAGAGTTTATTGCTTAAATGCCTTAAGGGGGTAGTGGTTATTTATTGGTCTCTCTCTCTCTCTCTCTCTCTCTCTCTCTCTCTCTCTCTCTCTCTCTTTTCCATAAGATCATCTCTCTTTCTAAAATGAATATAATCGTATAATACAAGCCAGCATAAAGTGGAGAAAGTGGTCAACAAATAGTGAAAGGTCAAGCTCTCTGTACAGTGCACTAGCCTTGTACAAAAGGTTAGAAGAGTTTCCCAAAGGTCAAGTCACCTGTAACCTATTGTTTTCCAGGTTTCCAAGTCAAAATGGCCATACTTCTAAACGGCCACAACTAGAATGGCTACGGATGGAAATGTCCAGTCTCATACTCCTAACCTAACCTAATCCAACTTAATCTTGCCTAACTTCCCTTAATCTAACCTAACCTAACTTAACCTAATATAGCCTAACCCACCTAACTCTAACCTAGCTTAACCCACCTTAATCTAACCTAGCTTAACCCACCTTAATCTAACCTAGCTTAACCCACCTTAATCTAACCTAGCTTAACCCACCTTAATCTAACCTAGCTTAACCCACCTTAATCCAACCTAGCCTAACCTACCCAAATATAATACCTAACCTAGCCTAACTTACCTCAATCTAACCTTATTCTATCAAAATTGAATAAAATAGTCTAATGCTATCTAAAATATACTAGGAAATACGTCGTCTTACTCTGAAAGGGTTAAGTTCACTCTTTGGTCTGTAATAATGTCTGCCAGAGGTTGATTATTGGGAGTAAATGTAAAAAAGGGTGTTTAACACCTTCGGTAACCGGTGGCGTCCTATTCATTCTATCCTGGCTAACATTAA
>CM064483.1:13322444-13364918 GCA_032716605.1 Paralithodes platypus | reverse complement strand
CACTCACTCTCATTCCTCTCTCTCTCTCCACCTTCTCTCTCTCTGCTCCTCAGGTCCTCATCCTCTCTCTCTCTCTCTCTCTCTCTCTCTCATACATAAACCCATCCCCGCCCTCTCACACTCACATTTATCACTGGCACGCTGTCCCTCGTACACGCACGCACGCACACACACACACACACACACACACACACACACACACACACACACACACACACACACACCCACACCCACACACATCTATACCGTTACACACACACACACACACACACACACACACACACACACACACACACACACACACACACACACACACGTACACACAACTCGAAGTGTGTAGGTGTTTGTGTGTGTGTGTGGGTGGGTGTGTACGGGTCTGTAGGCGATACATTGATTCTCTGGAGATCTTGGTTGGACAGTAAGGTAACGCTGGATATGAGAGAGAGAGAGAGAGAGATAACAAAAAGAGCGTGAGAGCTCTCGTCTGATATCGGTTTAAGATGTTAAAAGCAGCAACAACAATCAGTTAACTCTTTGGAACCGATGGCGATTTTTTAGAGTTTGCATTGTTGAATATAATGTCAATATGGAGGAATCACACGTCCGCCTTTCTAGCAATTTTCTATCGATGATTTTTGTGGGCAACATAATGTGACTCCTGCATTGGTGTCAGCAAGAACAGACTTTTTATATTCTATATACTCAGGCACAATCCCCACTTTTCCTGTTTTTAACTTTTTTCCGTTTTTTTTTTTGGGGGGGGGGGGCGACTCAAGACAGAGCCAGAATAGGGACAACACAACATAAAACAATGAACACACAAAACAAAATACAAATTTACACACATCGAGGTCATCCAGACAGACGTAAGTGGCTAGAATCGTATGAAGCTTGACGTCAAAGCTGTCAGACCAAAATTGCCGAAAATATACATTAATATATTGGTACTACTACTACTATTACTACTATTACTAGGAATAGTAATATTTTCATATAATAATATTAATCATGTAATGATGAACTAGTAATAGATAAGGAATTATAAAATAAAAACAAACATTGTAATAACTCCCTTGACGTGAAAAAGTCCATGTTCCGAGTTTTAATGAGTCATATTCTAGTTTAATTGAATTGTTATCGACGCCCGAATGCTTTTATCTCATTTCCCCGGTGTTAATAACATATCAGTTGTGTTATTGGCGGTGCTAGGGGCGGGCTTAATGCTAAAGGTAATAAAGCTTTGGTAATAGGTTTTATAATGGTTTTAACACTATCTGGTGCGAGGCAGGCCTTTTGAATTCGCCCAATGTCACTTTATTAGTTTGGATTTTTTTTTTTTTTTTTTTTTAAGTGATCTAATTGGCCGAACGTCTTAAAATCTGAAAACTAATGAGGCTAAACATGAGGGAGAAGTGGGGCCAGGAAAAACTACGATCCCCCCTCAAGTCACCATGCACCATATTGATTCTGATCCACGGGACCCCCTATATGTCGCCACTCTCTATATTATAAAGAATTGAGAAGGCGTCTGGGCATTATAGTATCAGTGAAGTGATGCGCACGAGCCGACTTGGTTGGTTTGGACATGTGGAGAGAGAATGGATGATCAGAACTGGGTGAAGAAATGCCGGACTGAACTTGGGGGGGGAGCTGCGCGTAGGGGTGGACCTAGAATGACGTGGGCTCGGGTACTCCGGTCCGATCTCAAAATAAAGAACTTGACAACAGAGGCAGCCCTTGACAGGACCGCCGGGAAAGCTGCCATTTAGGACGTGAGACTGTAACCACAGTCTCTGTGGACAAACGGTCTTTAAATATGTATGTATGTATGTATGTATGTATGTATGTATGTATGTAGTTACAATTAGAAGGGATTTGTACCGGTAATGATGATGGGCCTTGTTTTATATATATATATTATTATATATATATTATATATATATATATATATATATATAGAAATACCATATATATTATATTATATATATATATATATATATATATATATATATATATATATATGTTTCTCTCTCTCTCTCTCTCTCTCTCTCTCTCTCTCTCTCTCTCTCTCTCTCTCACACACACAACTTTTAATACTGCACGTGTTATTAGGCTCATAATAATAAATAATGTAGCCGGAGTCATGGTAACGTCAGCACTATTCACTAAATTACGAGGTGTACACAACATTTATATATATCACTGACCGGCAATATCTGTTCCATATATTTAGAACTTGTGTGTGATAGTTCGTGGAAATCGTGGTGGTGGTGGTGTATTGATGATGATGGTGAGTAGGGAAATCGTGGTGTTTGATGGTTTAGAGTTACCATTATCTTCACACCTATCACCATCATTATCACCATCATCTTCACCACCATCATTATCATTCACCACCTCAATTGTCATCACCAATATCAACCCCACCATTATCACCACCATTATCACCATCACCATCATACACTTGCAATATCTGTTACATATATTTTGAACTTAGTGCAAGATAGTTCGGGGAAATCGTATTAATGGTGGTGGTGGTGCGTATAGTTATGTTGGGGGTGGAGGGGATTTTCTGGACCCCCTTCCCCCACATGTTTAGCACCAATAGTTTTGAGCTTTTAAGACATTCGTCCCATTAGTTTGGCGTTTTTAAGACCTTTCGTGTCGATTTTTTCCTGGTGAGCAATTTAGGAGGAATTATTGTACCGAAAAAGCACGAATTTATCTGGAGAGGGGGTCTTGGGGGTATATTTATCTGGAAAGGGGGTCTTGGGGGTATATTTATCGGGAGAGGGGGAGTTGGGGTTATATTTTCCTGGAAAGGGGGTCTTGGGGGTATATTTATCGGGAAAGGGGGTCTTGGGGTATATTTATCTGGAAAGGGGGTCTTGGGGGTATATTTATCGGGAAAGGGGGTCTTGGGGGTATATTTATCGGGATAGGGGGTCTTGGGGGTATATTTATCGGGAAAGGGGGTCTGGGGGTATATTTATCGGGATAGGGGGTCTTGGGGGGTAGATTTATCGGGATAGGGGGTCTTGGGGGGTATATTTATCGGGAAAGGGGGTCTTGGGGGTATATTTATCGGGAAAGGGGGTCTTGGGGGTATATTTATCGGGAAAGGGGGTCTTGGGGGTATATTTATCGGGAAAGGGGGTCTTGGGGGTATATTTATCGGGAAAGGGGGTCTTGGGGGTATATTTTTAAGCTTGATAGAGGTCTATGGAGGAAACTAAATAAAAATAAACTATACGACTAAATAAATACAAAACTCAATCAAAATCATCCCTCTTCAACACATGTAGGCAGTATACAGTATATCATTCAGTTTGTGGAGTGACATGCCCTAATATCGGCGCCTCTGTTGTTGTTGTTCCCCAAGCTGCCTGGCCGAACAGTCCCAAGGCCCCGAGCAAGGCCAAGGCCATAACCGAGCGCCCCCACAGAAGCCTCCCTGCCGACCACAATAAAGCCTGGGTGACCGAAGCCACTCCATGGCGGGGAGCTGAGGAGGGTGCGGAAACGCCCGGGAAACCAAAGCCCAACCCAGGGTCCTGTGCCCCTCAGCAATTATGAAGAGAAAGTTGAGGGGCAAAGGAAAAATGTGATGCTTTGGCTTCCAATCTTGGTAGATTGGGAGGTCAATCCACGGAAGAGACGCCGTAACTTGAGATCTAGAGAATATATAAGTAAAAGGAACAGTCAGACTAAGCTATGAGTATGGCAGAGAACGCTCAGTTCTCACTCTGATAGACCAGCCCATCACCACATGATTAGAACCCAATCCTCTCAGCATCAGCTAGGAAAGGCCCTAGAAAGCCGCCTTTGGCGGTGGGTGGGATAGCTCCCCTATTTCAGTTAGGCACCCGACTCTGTTAATGCAGCTAATTGTGCTGATGATGATGAATTATTGATAGTGATGATGATTTTGATGGTATTATTGATGTTAATGATGACAATTGTAGTGACGATGACATAATAATAATAATAATAATAATAGTAATAATATTAATAATAATAATTCTAGTATTAATAATAATAATAATAATAATAATAATAATAATAAAAGTGTAATTGGTAACTAGTGCAGGCAGTATGTATCACTCAATTTGCAGGTGAAATGCCCTATTAGCGGCGCCTCTATTACATTAATGTTGCCTCGCTGTGATTGCCGTTGTGGTGACGATAGTGATGGGGGTGGTGGTGGTGATAGTGATGGTAATGAATGGTGTTTAATTGACTTACGATGGTAGTAAGGACGATCATTTTAATGGATGATTATTATTATGTGATAATGGTGGTAGTGATGATGCTAATGTTGATGGTGGTGATAATAGTATTAGTGATGGTTGAAATAACGCATACGGTGATAATATGATTAAGAATATTAATATTAATAGTAGCAATGATGGAGTTTACTAATGGGCCGTGTAATTGCCAACAAATTTAGGCAGTACCGGTATATATCACTCAGCGTGTTGGTGAAATGCCCTAATAACGGCGTCTCTGTTAATGTTTCCCCTCTGTGCAGCCCATTGTGGTGGTGATGATGGTGATGATGGTAATGAATAATATATCGTGGTGGTGATGGGATGATGGTTATGATAGTGATGACAATGATGGGAATTAATGATGATGGTAATAGTCTAAGTATCGATCTATCTATTGCCTGACGCCGTGATCCCTGAAGGGGTGGGTGGTAATGGTGGTAATAATTACGATAATGATAAGCTTAATAACAAGAGTATTCAGTAGAGCATGACTTAGTAAGATATCTTACTAAACCATGCGAGTAAATCTGGGCAAATGTCCTCTAAATTCATGCAAACTGCTCTGAGCTGTCAAATTGACCCAAGAGGTTTAATTGGAGTTGTCGAATAGGGTTGAATAGTCGAACTGGCAAAGTGGTCGAATTGAGCTGAGTGATCGATGGTCGAAATGGTCCCTGATAGTCAAATTGGTCCGAAGTGGTGATATTATCCGAGACAGTAAATGATAGTCCAAGGCAGTTTATTTTTTTCGAGGCAATCAAATTGGGTCAAGGCGGTCGAATTAGGGTAAGGCGATTGAATAGGCACGCTCACAGAAGCCGCTTGTTATAACAGTTTTTGTCAGACTCGTTTGATTGGTGGTTAGATATAGGTCATAGATATAGGTCATAGTTACCATTCCATTTATTGCCAGGGCATTTCCGTAAAATTAGATCTTGGGCAAAAGTTGGTAGATTCCATTCGGGTTTCCAAGTACCCCGATTATTGGTACCCCGATTATTAGTACCCCGATTAGTACCCCGATTATTAGTACCCCGATTATTAGTACCCCGATTATTAGTACCCCGATTATTAGTACCCCGATTATTAGTACGCCGATTATTAGTACCCCGATTATTAGTATCCCGATTATTAGTATCCCGATTATTAGTACCCCGATTATTAGTACCCCGATTAGTACCCCGATTATTAGTACCCAATCAAATCTGCTGACCAACAACTGACAGACAACAACGACCACATAATCTCCACAATCTTCACTGGCGTTTATTAATAATAGTAATAGTAATGGGCCGTGTAATTGGCAACACATGTAGGCAGTATATCACTCAATTTGGGGGTGGGAAGGCCTTTATGGCGGCGCCTCTTATTACTTTAAGGGAGCCCACCTCGCTTTTTTGTTTTATCTTGTTCTCACTCTCTCTTTGCCTTGTATCCATTCGGCCTCATTCAGCCTACTGTTTTGTTTTAAGACGCTTACCCCCATCCAGGTGTCAATATTTTCCTGGCGAGCGGTATCGAGCCATCATATACAGTATATATTTTTGTTTTGACAGCAAGCTAAATTTGTACATTTTTCTAGTTTCTCCATACAATGCTGGCTCGCTATCGCTCGCCAGGATGAAATCGACACCTGGATGGTGATAAACGTCTTAAAACAGTTGGCTGAATGGGGCCGAATGGATACAAGCCAGAGAAAGAGCGAAAAGGAGAGCGAGAGAGGGAAAAAAAGCAGGTGACCCCCCCCCCCCTTTAATAATGGTATTTCATAATGGGTCCTGTAATTGGAAACTCATGTAGGCTGTATATCACTCAATGTGTGGGTGGAAATGCCTTTATAGCGGCGCCTCTTGTTACTTTAATGTTCACCCACTGTGCTGGCTATTGTGTGGTGGGCCTGAGAGAGAGTGTAGAGATAGAGAGAGTAGAGTAGAGAGAGAGTATATAGTAGAGAGAGTAGAGAATAGAGAGAGAGAGTAGAGAATAAAGAGAATAGAGAGAGAGAGGGTAGAGAATAGAGAGAGAGAGAGGTAGGGTAGAGTAGAGTAGAGAGAGAATAGAGAGAATATGTACAATAATTGGGGCTTTTTATTGTAAGAGTTACTATACCCTGTTTCACATAAGTAAACCAAAACTCTTGACCACTAACCCCTCTATAACTCTAAACAAACTAGAGCAATCGAGCTAATATTTCTACCATTAGGGAAGGGTCAGCCAGGGAATAGGTGTGGTAATATACAGCCCATTTGCTCTGACCCTTTTTTGAGTGACGGAGGTTAGGGTCCCGGATTTCTTGTTGGCCTATAATATAATGCACCGGCTGTATAGTTATGGTGGTATACCCTCCACATTATAACAGACGACGATTACAAGGGGAGATGTCCACTTGAGGGATTTTTTTCCTTGACTCCTTTCTCCCTCATGTTTAGTAGCCCCATTGTTTTTTTTTAGATTTTAAGACGTTCGCCCCCATTAGTTTGTCGATAAGAACTTTCACCCCATTTATGTCACTTTTAAGACCTTTCGTGCCATTTAGGTGTCGATTTTTTCCTGGCGAGCGATAGCGAGCCTGTAATTTAAGAAGAACCGGCCTTCGGCCGGGAAATTTACAAATTTATCTTGAAAGGGGGTCAAGGGGGTGTAATTTCAAGCTTGATGGAAGTCTAGGAAACACACTAAAAACCTCCCCTTAACCCCTTCTGTACCGGCAACGTCTTTTTAACTTTATTCTGGCTACTATAATACGATTGTTGTTCAGTTTGCAAAGGGTTTCCAGCCATTAACAGGTTCGAAGTATCTCTCTTAACCCTTTTTACTACCCCAGATCCTTCTTAAACCTGCACAACGTCGTCCAAACATAGCTACAATAAAATCGGAAAAGACGTCGCCGGTGAAGAAGGAAAGATGGGTCGTTTTTATTTGCTCATTTATGTAGATTATACATATTTTATTAGTTTCCTCCCTAGACCTCCATCAAGCTTCAAAAACACCCTTCCCAAGACCATCCTTCAATAATATACTGTATATATACATTTTTCGATAGCAAAATTTCCTGTCCGAAGCCCGGTTTCTCTTAAATTGCAGGCTCGCCATCGCTTGCCAGGAAAAAAAATACACAAATGACAAGAAAAGTCTTAGTATTGACAAAGAAATGGGGCGAAAGATCTTAAAATCTCCAAACTAATGTGCCTAATGTCTTAAAATCTACAAACTAATGGGACTTAAGATGAGGGAGAAGGAGACCAGAAAAAACGACTCATCTCCCCTTAAAGGAAAAAAGTGGTGAACATTTAAAAAATAATAAATGTATATAACATTGTGTATGCATTGATGGTAAACAATAGAATGGCATACAGGACGAATCACAAATAAAGGAAAATGGTGTAAGAGAAGTGAAGGGGAAACCAGATAATGAGAGAGAGAGAGAGAGAGAGAGAGAGAGAGAGAGAGAGAGAGAGAGCTAGAGAGAGAGAGGATAGAGAGAAGAGAGAGAGAGAAGAGAGAGAGAGAGAGAGAGAGAGAGAGAGAGAGAGAGAGAGAGAGAGAGAGAGAGAGAGAGAGAGAGAGAGAGAGAGAGAGAGAGAGAGAGAGGGGGTGTTAAGTGTCAAGGGTGTCATGTGCCAGTTACAGTGCCAATCACACCCTCACATATATACTGTGCAGGTATACATACATATTATACATATACATTATACATACACATACATACTATACATAGACATGTATACTGTGCAGGTATACATACATAACAATACATACTGTATACATACATAGAAATACCTACTATACATATACATACATATTGTGCAGGTATACATACATACTAGACATACACATACGGTACACTAATTCACACATACATATGCTATACCTGCTATATGCAAATACACATACGTGACTCAAGTATATTTGTATACATACATGAATGCCTACTTATACAGAAACATATATGTATATTTTACAAGCACTATACATATATGCATACATTCATGTACGTTGTGTATTGAAACATGGATGTTGTATCGTAGCTGCACTGGACATACTATAAATGTATGCATTCATACATATTTACATTGCAACTTTGATATATACAGTGCATATTGCATATACATTAATTCAACTATGCACTCAAACATTGACATGGGCATGCACAATGTTCAGTACGGTACATATACACTTATATATACATATACATGGACACGTAACGGTATATATGTATCCAATGTTCCATCTTACAAGCACACTTAACCCATTCAGTACCGGTGACGTCCTTTTCATTATATTCTGGCAACTAGTAGACGATTTCATTCAGCTTAGGAAAGACGTCTACCCTTTGAAAAGTTACGACTATCTCAATTAAACCTTTTAGCTACCGTATATCTTTCCTAAGCTCCATAAGTTACGACTATCTCAATTAAACCTTTTAGCTACCGTATATCTTTCCTAAGCTCCATAAGTTACGACTATCTCAATTAAACCTTTTAGCTACCGTATATTTTTCCTAAGCTCCATAAGTTACGACTACCTCAATTAAACCTTTTAGCTACCGTATATCTTTCCTAAGCTCCATAAGTTACGACTATCTCAATTAAACCTTTTAGCTACCGTATATCTTTCCTAAGCTCCATAAGTTACGACTATCTCAATTAAACCTTTTAGCTACCGTATATCTTTCCTAAGCTCCATAACTAAATGTAGCTAGAATAGAATGAACAAGACGTTGCCGGCACAGAAGGGGTTAACTTCATATTTACTCCAGGATTGTTGCACACACGGACATGCAAGTTAACTTAGAATCCACGTGCATCCCCGATACACACACACATACACACACAACCCTGTTCACAACAAACGAATACATACAACAAACTCTATGTCACAGCTAATATAGAATTACAATACAACACACCATATGCACTACAGAATAAACCACAACACACATCACTATACAAAACACACAATACTATAACACATCACACTGTAACACATTATATAGACAAACACTCTAGCACAACGCGTTATATCACAACACTGAATATAACCCCATATTGTTTTGTCTATGTGGCTGAGGGAGACAAAAGGAAGAACTGCAGAACAACACACAGTATAACGCCAAACACAAACCCATAACACAACATACTCATTGTAACATTGAACAACTGCCTATAAAGCCAAAATAATTGGCTTTATAGGCAGGTCATTTGAGCATAAATCCAAAGAAGTTATCCTAACCCTTTACAATTCCTTAGTCCGCCCTCTTCTGGAATACTGCGTTCAATCCTGGTGCCCTTATTACCAAAAAGATATAAACAAGCTAGAACGAGTTCAACGTAGAGTTACCAAAATTATACCTAGCCTAAAGAACAAACCATACGAAGAGCGTCTTAGAGAATTAAATCTATTTCCTTTAACCCAGCGCAGATTAAGAGGCGACTTAATTCAAGTGTTCAAATCATCAAAGGCATCGACAATATGAACTGTAGTAAGTACTTCACTATCGACCAATCTAATTACACGCGGGGAAACGGTGTGCAAAATTATTGGTAAATCTTTTAACTCGCACGAATCTAAGAATTTCTTCTTCAATCGAGTTGTCAACTTGTGGAATGGGCTTCCCCGAGACGTTATAGACTGCAGCACCGTTGATTCATTTAAATTCCGCCTAGACAAATATCTCGCATCAAACCCGCGACTGACTGCGTTTGTAAATGAATAACTTTATCCTCCCCTCAGTTACTAACCCATATGTCCCCTACTAACTTCCTAGTCCTGCCACGTTAGTGGCAGGGCAGTAGGTCCCTTTCCAATGTTCCCTTACCCACTCTAAACCACTGTTTGGACACTTGATCCTCAGTGTTTTGGAGGACAAGCAACCTAGAAGGGTCACTAGATCTGTTGTTGCTTGATTTCCTTTGTACTCCTTTGTAACAACACCTCGTAGCACAATACAACACAACGCAAAACACAATACAACACAATACATCGCAACATACGAAATGCACAGTACAACACAACACACGGAAGAACAACACACACACACACACACACACACACACACACACACACACACACACACACACACACACACACACACACACACACACACACACACACACACACACACACACACAATTCAACACAATACAACACCCGATATCACAATATAACACAACACACATTGATTCACGCACACACGCACAAGCACACCCTTCATTGTTTTGGTATTCAGTTGCAGGCAGCAGAAGGGGAGAGGGGGAGAGAGGGAGAGAGAGAGAGAGAGAGAGAAAGTTTAATTCGGAAGTACAGTATCGGTACTGTATATATATAAATGGACAAATGCGTATAGAATTGATACATAGGCACATACAGATAGACATATACAATATATACATTAGTACTTGGAGAGGTAGATAGATGGCTAGAGATGTGTCTATAGATGCTAACACTAACACACACACACACACACACACACATATATATATATATATATATATATATATATATATATAGAGAGAGAGAGAGAGAGAGAGAGAGAGAGAGAGAGAGAGAGAGAGAGAGAGAGAGAGAGAGAGAGAGAGAGAGAGAGAGAGAGAGAGAGAGAACAATCAAGCTACTCCCACCTCGTTTGTTTATGAATGAAATGTTTGTTGTTGTTGCTCGTTGACTGGAAAGATATGGATGCCTGTCTGTCATTTAGTTATAGAGAATAGTTCGGGAGTTATTGATTTACATATGTGAAGGTATATGGTATAACTGTTGGTGGTGTACTGGTTTAGAAGCTTATGTTCTGGGTGTGGTGTCCCGAGTTCGAATCCCGGGAGGCGCATACGTTTTCATTAGTTTATTCAAGTAATTGTGGTTTGTAATTGATGATTAATGTTAAGAACGGGGTGTTAATTATAGACACACACACACACACACACACACACACACACACACACACACACACACACACACACACACACACACACACACACATTTACATACATTACCAGGTATCTTTCTCTCACTCTCCTATTTAAGTATGAGAGAGAGAGAGAGAGAGAAAGGGGGAGGAGGTAGTGTCTCTCTCTCACTTTGATTCTCATCCCTCTCGGGAGTCAAAGGGTTAATTGAAATAGTTGTGAACCCTTTGATTCCTTGGGGTCCGTCCTGGGCTAAATAAAATCGTCTGGCGTTAGCAAGAATACAATTAAATATATGTGAATTGAACGTGTTAACCTCTTCAGTACGACGATGCTATTATCCATTTTAATTTGTCTACCATTTGAAGATTTGAGTGTGTGTGTGTGTATGTATGTGCATGTGTGTGTGTGTGTGTGTGTGTTTTATATTGTATTTATTATTTATTTTTAAAGACATGTACGATCATGTTTTTTGTCTAGGTATATGATTCTGTGTTTTTTTTTTATATAATTATATACTGTATATATAATTTAGCCACAGGACGAGGCTTTCACCAACTTGTATTTCTTGTGAGGTTCCGAAGTTTGTTGCAACCCAAATAATGGTGTTAACCCTTCCATTGTAAGAAAATGTCTTTCTTCCTTTTACTTTGGATGGTTGTTCGTTTGGTTGATTAATTATTTAATTAATGTGTTTATTAATTTACTTGTTTCCTCGCTAGACCTCCATCAAGCTAAAAAGAAAAGAATCCCTTAGACCCCCTTTCAAGATAAATTTGTATATTTTCGGTAGAAATCTCATAAAAAATGCATAAATTAGCCAATATATTATACGTTCATCATCCCATAAATAGAAGTTGTAGTAGATTCCGCCGGTGTAATGCATATATTAGTGTTATTAATGCATAACTATCTGAAACGGGAATGGAGGTAGTGTGTTTACTACTTATGACCTTCAGAATTACTCCATTACAAAGGTTTTATAGCCAAAGGGGTTGTTAATTGACCACTTGCGAGTTTCAGGCTATAAGGAAGTTGGAGCTGTAGACATCGACAGTAAATAGAAATGCAATAATAATGTAGCTTTCTGATGGCTAAAGTGTATGTTGAATTGCGTTTTATGTATTTATAAATGCAGTACAAACTTATTTTAGCTGGTAAATTTGCTCAATATCGATATCTACAGCTCAAACTTCCTTATAGAACAAAACTCGCAAGTCGGCAATTATGAACACTTGGCATTAATATGATAGAGGCATAGCGGTTTCATATTTGGCCATTAAGTATTGATCAATCTAACGCTAAGGAATTTAATTGATCGTAAGTAGAAAACAGACTATAGACTGAAGGTAGAATATTACAGATATTTCATTAGTTTCCAAACTCTAATTGTTAACAATAAATACATAAATAAATACAGTAAATAAATCAATAAATAAATAAATAAATCAATCAATCAATAAATACAAATAAAATATAATCACCTGAAATAAGCGCTCATGTGACCCAGCCTTTAGACCGTTTCCCCCACTCAGCCCTCAGGGACAGTTAGTTAGACAGTCATGTACCCAGTCACACCCATACCACTTGCAGCTTCCTCCTCTACACTACCACTCTCAGTTTATTAGTCCCTCCTACACCGCCAGTCATCATTCAGTCCATTTACTTATCACAGTTTATGAAGACAGTCATGTACTCTGTAGGAGCATTAACTCCTGTCTCTCATTCATAGCACTTGTACCAGGCTCATATCTTGGCAACTGTACACGAGATGAAACAGCCGATACTGGTAGTGAACATTGTAAAGTGTGAGGTATATTGTTCATGTTCCATGTTAACGTTCGCAAGTTAAAATCTACCTTGCAAACCGGGACCTAGAAGGATTCCAACCCTTACCGGGCCTTCACCCATGGCCGAGTACGAAGTTATAACAGACCTATAGTCTATTCGTTGTAAATAGGCGAGAAATCATGACTTCTAACCTCTGTAACTAAAAACTGACTAGAGTAATCGAGCTAATATTTCTACCGTTTGGGAAGAGTCAGTCAAGTAAAAGATGCAGAGATTTACAGCCAATTTGCTCTAGCCCTTTTTGAGTTACAGAGGATAGTTAATGACTTCTCGCCTACTTACAGCGAATATACTATAGCTAACGTTTGTCCTGATGAGGCTAACCCTGTGATAGTTTGTTCTTAAATTGTATTTTGGTAAAACTATTTTGCAATAATAATCATTCGTCCTGAATAAAGGCCCATTGACACCTACCAACTGACTGTGGATTCCACAATATAGAAATATAAACATGTAGAATATATACAGCTGTTATAATTTGAATCTGATCTAACAAATCAAAATAGGTCTATTAAAAAGTAGTTGATATGGCAACACTACTATGACGTCACTGGATCAGCAATGATGATACAATCTTAATATAGTTTTAAGCAAAACTAAAAGCTGTCATTTGAAATCTGATCTCTACAAACTAATAAACACGACCAAGATGCCGAGTTATACCTTAATAGCTTGTAGCTTTGTTAATTGTTTGTATTAAATCAGTTTATTCAAATTATGACTTATGATGTATTCGGTAGCCCTTTCACACAATTGTCATTAGTCAATTGTGTACCTATGTTTAATGAGGTAAGTACTGAATGTAAGGTTCCTGTTCTTTAGGTACCGTATAATGCTCATCATAGTGTACTAAATCGACTTCTGAAAGACAAAATATGATGAACATTTATGTCTGTTGGCCTTTATTGAAAGAATTGGGACTATTGTATTGCTGGGTTATATCAAGGATTAATTCATAAACCATCACTTAATCAATTTCCACTTGCAATTGGAATCAACATTTTTTTTTCTCACATGTTTAAGAATGCAGCCGATCCAGTTTACCCTACACACTTCACACACACACACAGACACACACACACACACAGACACACACACACAGACACACACACACACAGACACAGACACACACACACACACAGACACAGACACACACACACACACACCCACAAACACACACAAACACACACAAACACACACACACTCACTCTCTCTCTCTCATTCACACACTGTTTCCGAGCCAGTCATGCTCCCAATCACTCTCACTTTTCATTCTTCCCCGTTACTCCTCTCCCTCCCCCCTCCATCACTCACTTTCCATCCTCCCCCGTTACTCCCTCCCCCCTCCATCACTCACTTTCCATCCTCCCCCGTTACTCCCTCTCCCTCCCACTCCACTCACTCTCACTCGCCATCCTCCCCCTCCACTCGCTCTCACTGTCCATCCTCTGTCCCACCCTCCCCTTTTACTCACCCTCACTGTCTATCCATTTCACATCTTCTGTTTTCCAGTTTCCAGAATAACCACTATTGGTGGAAATAAACTTATTATTACTCTCTCTCTCTCTCTCCCCCCCCCCCCCTATTCCCCCCCCCCCCTCTCTCTCTCCCCCCCCCCCCCCCCCCCCCCCACACACACACTCTTTCCGACCTTGACATTTTTATGCACTGTCGCGGTTCGTGTTATGATTAAATTCAAAAGTAGATATTTTTGTTGTGTCGGGATGGTTTTAGTGTTTTCTTTGTAATTGCCCGCGTGGAAAAACGGTCCCGCGCGTGATCGGTCATATTATTATTAAGAACATAAGAACATAAGAAAATGGGAGTCTGCAGAAAGCCGATTGGCCTAAGCAAGGCAGATCCCTGTCCCACACAACCCCAATTCAATTACAAAGCCCAATTATAGGCTTCACACTCTAATACCCTGAGGATCATCTTACCAAAACGGTTAGAGATTAACGCAGGATTATGGAGATCTGCAGAGCGCTGATTGGCCCAACCCGGCTGATCCCCCTTCACACCCAACCCTTCTCGTCCATATGCTTATGCTTATTGTTGTTTGGAGAATCTGTAGGCTATAGGTGGGAGGGGGATAGTAAAATTTGTTTTTATTTGTATTGCCATATTTGCTGGTATGAAGACAATTATAGCCCTTATAGTTGGTCTCGTGTAATAATTACATACCCAACCATACGAAATCCATTGTATGGATAAGATACTGGTATGTTGACCAGTCCCCTTACTTTTGTTATATACCGTACTGTATACTTAGCTTAACTTGGACAGCCACATGCATAATATATATTGCAAGAACCTTATTCACATTTTTGTCTGAGAAAAAAACCCCATAGCTAATGATTATAATAATACTGTAATATTAATAATAATAATAATAATAATAATAATAATAATACTAATAATGACTAGTAATACTTAGTAATGGTTATGATTTTATTGTATCAATTCACTACTGTGCAATGCCGTTATTTTAATATAGTTTTAATATAATTTTTAGAAAGCGCTCTGCAATTCGAGCTTAATAATTGTAATAGTAGTAGTGTATGCTAATAGCAATGGGTTTAAATGGGTTTTTAACTGTATGTGTGAATGTGTGTGTAAGAGAGAGGGGGAGAGTGATATGTGCGTGCGTGTGTACCTAAAGTGCTATTGTTTGTGTTGGTGTACACATGTATATTAGTGTACGTATTTCATCTGTTTAATATTCATACATAAATAAATATATACAAGTTTGTGGAACATTACACTATGAACGTGCATGGGTTATGTAGAAGTCTATATTCACATTGTTCGTAAAGCCATGGGGAGGTGTGTGTGTGTGTGTGTGTGTGTGTGTGTGTGTGTGTGTGTGTGTGTGTGTGTGTGTGTGTGTGTGTGTGTGTGTGTGGTGTGTGTGTGTGTGTGTGTGTGTGTGTGTGTGTGTGTGTGTGTGTGTGTGTGTGTGTGTGTGTGTGTGTGTGTGTGTGTGTGTGTGTGTGTGTGTACTTACTCTAGTTGTATTGCGGGAGTGAGCATGCTCGTTATTTCCCGCCTCCTATATGTGTAGGTGTTATATGTATCGTTGGAATGGCTGTGGATGTGTGTGTAGTCTGTATTTTTAGCCAATTGGCGACATCGGAAACGAAGGCTTAGGGTGGATCTGTATGGTACCAGTATGTATGTATGTATGTATGTATGTATGTATGTATGTATGTATGTATGTGTGTGTGTGTGTGTGTGTGTGTGTGTGTGCGCGTGCGCGCGCGCGCGCGCGATATACAGTATAGATAAAAAGGTACAATTACCGTGAGCTTTGTACCGGTAACAGCTGAACCTGTCGCCAACAATGCATAGATTTATTTCAATTTATATACACCTGTACACTTTTAATTGGCAATCCCTGTGTGTGTGTGTACTTTTGTGTGTGCGTGAGTGTTTGAACGGTGACACGGCCTGACCCACTTGTAAAGGCAAAGGTTCAGGGTCTGTGTGTGTGTGTGTCTGCTTCCTCCGGGGTGTCTGTAATGTTGTTAAAAGGTTATTCTCCAGAATGAATCAATGCGGCAACTAACTTATAACTAATTGCTGTATTGGGTATTAATTCTAGAGTAGGAATGAGCGATTACGTCAAAGTAAACTGCTTAATATATAGACATATGAGCAACATGTATGGTTTGTCATATTCCTTCGTTTTTTTCCGTCAATTAGGGGGGGGGAGACGAACATCTTAACATTTCAAAGAAATGGGGCTAAACATGAAGAAGGGGGTTCGGAACTCTCCCCCCCCCCCCCTATCCTCTAACTCCCAGAGGTCGTTTCTAAGCCATGTAAAGCCATCGGTCAGTAGCATTAATAGAGTAAATATATCGTGGCCTGACTGTAGGGGTAAGCCCCTTCGGGATGCGATGACGCGTTTCTTCATTATACTCTGGCATATTACCGGTAGATCATGATTATTTTATTCAGTTTAGAAAGGATCTCTAAGGATCAAAGGGGGAAAATGTATCCTAAATAACCCTCTGACTTCTAAAATTCCTTCCAAAACTGAATAAAATAGTGTAATGATCAGTGAAAGGGTTAACTGGTCGCTGCTGTACCGAGACGTCTTTTTAATATTTGTCTAGCTATATTTAGACGATTTTGTGCAGCTTAAGTAGGATCTGTGGTAGTTGAAAGGGTTAAGTGAGATATTTTGAAGTCTGTTAAATGCTGGAGGCCCATTTTAAACCGCATAAAATCGTCTTATAGTAGCCAAAATTAAGTTAAAAACGTAGCCGGTACAGCAAGGGGTTAACGAGCCGCTGCTATAATATCTGCCAACTCCCTGCCATGCCTTGTGGGGTTTCTACCGGGAACACAAGGAGAGTTCAGTTAAGGCTCTGTTATCTTTATTCTAGAAATATAATTATTCAGTTTAGCTAATATAATTATAATCGCTATAACTTCTTGTTTTCTTAATTTATTTTGCATGCCCAATTGTTTCAACATTGTAAAACGTTGAAAAATCGACTATAATAATCCCTCTCAATCTGCGAATAGCTGTATTTGTAAAAGAGTTTCACCCTAGTCTTTTTCACAGAATACATTTTCCTCTTTATTTTTCCTATTTTAAATTTTTCGTAGAACCTTTTTTCAGCTTTCCACTAAATCTCTGGTCGGATTTCATACTGCCTGGAAAATTCTTCACAAAATTGCTGGAATTGGTACCAGGGTGGGGAAGAGCAAATATGGCATACTGTTCCTTCTCTGTCACATAACATAGCCTAAGTAAAACACAACATAGCCTAAATACATTACCTACATGGAGCCTCTCACGGATCATTACATGGGTTGTTGAATCTCTTCCCTTTGTTTGACTAATTTTCCCAGAAGCTCTTTGTTATTGTGGTCTATGTCTACAATAAACCTATCTACTGTACAGTATATAATTCTCTCTCTCTCTCTCTTTGTATCTACCAAAAAGGTTAATGGAGTGAACATTTAGGCCAGTGTGAGTGAAAACTAGCGTGGCAAGGTCGGTGTGAGAGAGAGAGAGAGAGAGAGAGAGAGAGAGAGAGAGTGTGTGTGTAGGTACTGTAATAATTGTACAATATGTTTGTTTCTAATTGTGGCGGTTTCCGAGTGTGAGCTGCTGACTGCAAATACTGTGTGTGTGTGTGTGGGTGCGTGTGTCTAAGTATTGTATGTGTGTGTGCGTGTGTCTAAGTATTGTATGTGTGTGTGTGGGTCTAAGTACTGTATGTGTGTTTCAGTGCATGTGTGTGTGTGTGTGTGTGGGTCTAAGTACTGCATGTTTTCAGTGTATGTGTGTGTGGGTCTAAGTACTGTATGTGTGTTTCAGTGTGTGTATGTATGTTTGTGCTGACCTTCATATACCGGGCCACACAATGGACACAAACAGACAATACATTCTCATATTACATAGTCCAATGGTGTAGTAGGTCTTGTGTATAATAGGGGGGCATGGGATAACTGGTACTAGGATATGCTTAACATTGTCCTGGTTCAGAGAGAGAGAGAGAGAGTGAGAGTGTGAGAGAGAGGGGGGGGGGGGAGTGAGAGTGAATAGAATAGAATAGAAACATTATATTGGGCCAACGTTAATTACAAAGATTTTTTTTTATGATGGTTGTGCCTATTGAGAGTAAACTCTCCTAAAATGTACCTAAGTATTGCAAACTTGGAATTATCCTCATTTAAAAAAAATATAAAAATATTTTATGTACAAGATAATGTGGAAAATATTGAACTAAAAATTAAACAAATCATGTATTGATTGATTAAGGAACTCTAACATACACTGTTTACGTGTACATAATATATATTAAGTGCGACAAGTAATATAGTACGGCAAATTGTTATTGATGAGGAGGAGCCTAGGAGGTTGTGTTAGAGAGAGAGAGAGAGAGAGAGAGAGAGAGAGAATGAGAGAGAGAATGAGAGAGAGAGAGAGAGAGTCAGTCGGAGGGAACATTACCAACAAAACAGGTGCTGGAAATGGTCTGGTCAGAGAGAGAGAGAGGGAAGAGTATACAATAAGTTTCAAGGAATTATACGTATCTCAAAAGACCTTGCGGTCCATTCCACGGAGATAATAACATTTGACAAAGAACTTGACTTGACTAGATAAAGTTTATATACCGGTACCGCCTCACAAATTTTCAGAGAGAGAGAGAGAGAGATTTACATAGATACTGACCACACAGACCTTACGATCCCTTGCGAGGTGGTCAGGACTTAATTCTAGTAGAGATTGCTAACCCGAGAGTAAAGGACAGTGGAAGGAATGGATAGCAAAGAAGAAGACGAGAGAGAGAGAGAGCATATTAGCAGCATAACAGGCGGTGGCAATGGTCTAGTGTGGTGGGGACACTGCTGTAGTTTACTGAAGGAGACACTCCCGCACTACAATATACGGGCAGGCAGGATGGCAGAGATGACAGGTATAAATAATGGTAGACAGGATATATAGACAGATAGATAATTAAACACAGAAAAGGCTGGTAAGATAGATAGACTGATATATATTTAGACAGGTCGACAGACGAGAGGGTAAACAGCTAAACAAACAGGCACAGACAAATACATTTATACCGACGTATAAACGGATACAAAAATTGATTACCAGATGGACACAAACATCCATGCATGCAAACAAAATAGACAGCGAGACACAACCACAGACACCTGCATATTTATGACTACACACACAATTGGACTAAAAGATAACGGCGGGTAACTAAACCGAACCGACTCTACGTGGAAACAGTACGTAGCTACTCTCCATACATGCATACATATACAGACAGACTGACCAGCAAAAAAGAAGAAAGCTCAGTAGTAAAGCAAACATTTTAGTGGACAGACAGATGAAGCGACAAGCATAAGAAGGCAGACGGTTGGGGAGTCAGGTGCGAAGGGATTAGATGGATAGACGGGGGGGAAAAGGCAGACAGCAATGACAGACACATAAAGGTACGAGAAACTGATAGAAAAGGGGAATAACTATAAGGCAAGAGAGGAGAGCTGATACAGACAGTGTATGGAAACTACGGAAGCTGATAGATAGATGGATATGTATATGTTATACAAGTACTAGTAGATTGCCAAGAGTATAATGATGTCAGTATATTAGAACGTTTATTTTCAGAGAGCAATTCACAGACGAAGAAGTATGCCGAATTATTCATGAATTTGTATATATTTTTGCTTATATAACCTGTGCCCATATTTGTGGTGATTATAGAAATAAGGAATATGTCATATAATTTGTTTCTCTTTATTTGGTATTCACGATATGTATTATTGATGGACTACAGGGACTTATATGACAATATTTTTGCAACACTGTAATATTGTGGTCAATAAACTATCTATCTATCTATACAAATTAACAGGTGGACGGTCACACAGACAGACACCAGACAACCAATTACACGAACAGACACAGACCCAAAGGCAGACGGGAATCCAGGCAGACCAACCATAGAGAGCCTAACAGACAGACAGCCAGGAAGGCAGACAGCCAGACACATAGGCCAGCAGCCAAACACAGACGGCCAGGCTGGTCAAGAATATAAGGAAAACAAACAGAGGGATACAATTGAAGTATAAACAATTCCCTTTAAAGGTTGAGTCGCGAGCGCTTTTTTTTTCGGCAATTGTTTTCGATATATTTGGTCTGGCAACTACTGTACTTAATTAAAGCTTTGTTGCTATGTTAATATTGTATTTGACATAATGTATATATACTACTGTATAAGCTACAACCAGCCTAATACTAATCTGTAGGTCTATTGTTGTCTGCTTTCCTCTCTTCCTTGTGTGTGTATGTATACTGTATACTCAGACACATACGCCATAGCTGGGGGTGGCTTAGTGTACTGAACATTATTTAGTTTTACCTATCAATCGCACCTTGCTGATGTAGTGGTTAGCGTCTTATAATGCCACCTTGATGGCTCGGGATCACCCCAAATCTGGGCGATTTGTTCCTCATAGCATTGCAAGGGTTTGTGAGGTTGGGTCGGTTGTAGGTCTTCCCGTTAATGCGACCATAGCCTGGTTGAGTCCAGACCCAACTTGACATGGTGTTTGCCGACTTGTGGACCCATTGGTTTATGCATTATGACGAGTATAGAAATCTCAATCACAACTTCTCATACTCAAGAAGTACTTGAGCAAATGAGCTGATATTTCTACCATTTGGGAAGAGTCAATCTAAAAGTAAGCCTGGTAAATTATAGCCATTTTGTTCCAGCCCTCTTTGAGTTATACGAGACTTAGTGTCACAGTTTCTAGTATAGACTGCTGTACACAGTGCATCATTAGCACTCCTTGTGGTGATCACCTTTACAGATGAAATTTATTAAGATTATCTAATTACTCGTGTCATACTCCGATTTAGTATAACGATACATTTGTCTGTGTGGCTAGTTTACAACTGGAATAATTATAGAAACAAACATAAAACGTAATGCATGACATTTATCTGAATAACTGTAATAAAAACCACAGAAAGGAAAGATGTGATAAGACAAAATATAATGCTGGGATTGAACCAGTAAGCATAATCATAGTGAAAAAGCCTAACCAGAAGAGTACATTGGAATATCAAGAGTGTACAGTCGCGTTAATAAGTCATGGCTCGGCACCATGTGTGTGTTGATCAATAATTGGTATCGGCAATGTCTAAGCTTCATTTCTTCATATCGAGTCAAATATACAAGCATGTTCCTACACTTACCCACCCTATGCAACATCTGACAGACTGGTATCGGAAACTAGACTGATTGTAGATTAATTTCGGTAACCCAAATAATCAAAATGTTTACTTCATAAGCTGCCAGACCAATGTTGAGGATAAATTTTGAGGGAAAAAGCGCTCTTGTGATACCGGCATTATACTCCCGCCAACACAAGCAGCGGAGAGGAAGCAGAGGATTGTGGGAAGCAGGAAAGGAACAGTCAGGCAGGATAATAGAAGCAGCATGGGGCAGACAGGCAAGATACAGGTGGTCTGGCTTTTAACCCCTTCTGTACCGGCGACGTCTTTATATTTTATTCTGGCTACTATTAGACGATTTTATTCAGTTTAAAGAGGGCCTATAACATTTGACAGGCTTCAAACTATCTCACTTAACCCTTTTTACTACCATTGATGCTTCTTAAATTGCAGAAAATCGTGTAATATAATATAATAATAATGAAAAGACGTCGCCGGTACAGAAGGGGTAAGGGGGGCGACCTGCCTTTTTCGCCTTTCTCTCTTTCTCTGGCTTGTATCCATTCGGCCCCATTCAGCCTGCTGTTTTAAGACATTTATCCCCATCCAGGTGTCGATTTTTTCCTGGCGAGCACTGGTTGAGAATCCTGATATCTTAGTACTAGTTGATATGGTGCACGGGTTAAGTTGACATAGAGGTGTATGCACAATGTCTGCTACTGTGATGGAGGGGGTTACCATGCTTCTCCCTATAAACGTGTGTGCTTGTTGAGGCAGGAACAGTGTTGTCAATTTAACTACTTTCCTGCTAGATGTAGAGGTATTTGCTTCGATGTAGAGGCAATTTTTTACATCTAGCGACATAAATTCTAGCAGTATTCTGGAGATTTGAGCCATTTTTTAGTGATATTCTAGAGGTTATGGCATTATTTTCGGCTTTTATTTTCTAGCGGACTGTATTTGGTAACCCTGGGCCGCAGGAAGCAGGCAGATAGAATAAAGAGGGTGTTGTGTACAATAAGGCCAAGGGAACCTATTACACTAGTTGGGAGGAGTTCACACTTTCACTTCTAGTCATTTATCATGGTAACTTAACATAACCTAATTTAATCTAACTTAATACTAACCCAAGTTAAGTTAATCTTTAAATTAAGTAAGGTTAGATTAGGTTAGGTACGCGAACTCGGTAACTGTTATATCTACTCAATCCAAGTTTTGTATGAATTTAACAAACTTAATCTGCTCTACCTTCCAATGCAAAAGAGCCCCGAATATATATATATATATATATATATATATATATATATATATATATATATATATATATATATATATATATATATATTTCAATTCACGAGTATAGTTTTCCATTATACAATATTATTCAGCTTAGTAAGAACTCTAACCCTTTATTTGAGATAATTTTTTACCTCATTGATCAATTTAGCTTGTCTCTAACCTTAATAAAAGTTTCTGATGATAGCCAAAATAAAATAAAAGTATGTATAAAAAGTCATTCTATGGAGAGGGTGAAAACTAGTGAGCACAATGATAACTGGACTAGACGTGGGAAGAAGCCTGGGGATCTGTAAGGCGAGGGGGAAATGAAAATGTTACAAGGTTAAACACAATACGGTCATTGTACAGGATTACTTTGATATAGTGGTAGTTCGTGTGAGAGTGGAAATACATATACACACACACGCCACACATACAGACACACCACGTATGTACACACAACACGCACGTATATATACACATACATACACAACATGCACGTATAATCACACACATACACACCTAAGAAGGGCTTCATTTTATCGTAATTACCTGGAACTTGTACACAATTATGATGAAGAACCTAGGATACCAACATCGAAATTAATCACATTACGCTATCAAGACAATAAAAGGTTTATGCACAAGCCTACGATATATTATGCATTCTCGAATACTGCATATTAATCTTAGCTTATACATATACCCAACTGCACTCTGATAACTTAATGATTAGACGAATGGAAGGGGTAATTAATGGGGCACTTAACCACAAAGGAAGGCCTCGTTATAAATTACTCCTGAACCTGGAAGTATCGTATATGCAGTATATATATATGGTATATTATTATGGACACTTAATTTTAAACATAATAACTTATTTTAATTGTTTTACATGTATAGAATATAAGATAGATAACACAATATAAGCTTACTATACCACTTATTAACCATAGTAAGTATGCATTCATTTATATATTGGAACCTATATAAACGAATTCGAAACTTTTTGGATATTATATAACGCTGCATTAAGGGGGAGTTTTGTTCTTGACCCCTTTCTCCCTCATTAGTTTAGAAATATTAAGACGTTCGCCCCATTACTTTAGCGACTTTTAAACCTTTCACCCCATTGCATGTCTGCACACCATATTAACTCTTAGTTTGTTTTGTTTTCCAGGTAGGTGTAAGGCAGATGAAGGACGAAGTAAACATCCAATCAGGTACAGTGTCACGATTGACCACTTGCGAGTTTCAGGCTATAAGGAAGTTGGAGTTTTTTACATTGCTATTTAGCGGAATTGCCAGCTAAACTAGTGTCGTAGTATATGAATAAATAATAAAAACAAATTCAACATACTTTTTTATTTATCAGAAACCTAGCTTATTATTGCATTTAAGTTGTATATCGATGTTTTCGGTTTCAACTTCCTTATAGCCTGAAATTCGCAAGTGGTCAATTCCTTGCCATCTTCTTCTACAGCCGGTGTCACACGAGTAGGCCTACCTGTACCCGAGTCTGTATCACTGATAATGTAATAGTCTTGGTTTTCAGTCTTTGAGCAATTTATTAGTGTTTTGCAGCGACTGTTTCTGACCTTTAGAGGAGTGTTTACATTTTCTGGACCTCCTTATCCTAATATTTCTACCATTTGGGAAGAGTCAGCTAGGGAATACGTGTGGAAATGTATAGCCCATTTGCTCTTGCCCTTTTTGAGTTACAGAGTTTAGTAGGGGTTCATGATTTCTGGACTACCGTACCTATTTGGAACAGGGTATAGCGGTATGTATAACTGTGATTATAGTAAAGACTGAAATCGACCATGAAGGCATTATGGATATCGATGCTTGGTCTGCACTTTACTAAATGACTGTCTTGGTAAGCACTAGTTTACCCATAAATATCACACACGTTCTCACACACACACACACACACACACTCACACTCACACTCACACTCACAGAAACACACACACACACACACACACTCACACTCACAGAAACACACACACACACACACACACTCACACTCACACTCACAGAAACACACACACACACACACACACACACACACACACACACACACACACACACACACACACACACACACACACACACACACACACACACACACACACCCTTTGTTTCTATGTATATGTTCAGCCTTTGGGCTTCATCTGTCAATAAACCGTTAATATTATTATCTCCCCCCCCCCCCCCCCCCCGCCCCTACACACACACACACACATACATTGTACGAAAGGTCTTAACATTGACAAACAAATAGGGCGAAATGTGTTATCGCCAAACTAATGGGGCGAATTTCTTAAAATGTCAGAACTAACGGGGTTAAACATGAGGAAGAAGGGGGTCCAGAAAATACCTTTCATCCTCTTTTATGTTGCCTCTTATTATTGTCTTGATGGTATAATGGTTAGTGTTTATGATCTGTATGTGTTAACCCAGGTTCGAATCCCAGTGGATCACATGTTTTAATTTATTTAATTGAGAGGTGTTTGGTGTTGGAGTGAAATAAATAAAACTATATTAGACAATTATTTTATGTATGAAGAGGGTAAATTGTCCTGTTTTGCCCCTTCCATGGCTAGACGTGCTTCTTAAGGGAGCCCACCTCGCTTTTTATCTCTTTCTCTCCCTCTCTCTTTGGCTTGTATCCATTCGGCCCGATTCAGCCTACTGTTTTAAGAAGTTTACCCCCATCCAAGTGTCAATATTTTCCTGGCGAGTGGTAGCCAGCCAGCATATATATAGTTTTGTTTTGACAGCAAGCTGAATTTGTACATTTTTCGATAGAAAAAATTCTCCGGCGAGGCCGGATTTCTCCATACAATGCTGGCTCGCTATCGCTCGCCAGGAAGATATCGACAGCTGGATGGGGGTAAACGTCTTAAAACAGTTTTCTGAATGGGGCCGAATGGATACAAGCCAGGGAAAGAGAGAAAAGGAGATAAAGATAAAAAAAAGGCAGGTCACCCCCCTTAAGCTGCTCTGGAGCTACATATAGTTGGAGTAACGCCAGGTGACTTACATAAAGGTGTGTGGGAAGCAGGTAGAGAGATTAATTACTAAGACAGGTAGGGATGAAGCAAGCACGGGATAACGATTACACAGGTAGAGAGAGAGAGAGAGAGCGAGCGAGAGAGAGAGAGAGAGAGAGAGAGAGAGAGAGAGAGAGAGAGAGAGAGAGAGAGAGAGAGAGAGAGAGAGAGAGAGAGAGAGAGAGAGAGGTAACAGGGCAAGAAACACGTAGGGGATTTGATATATAGGTGAGGAAGGGAGAGGTGCGAGGAGTGGGATCAACCTGTGAATATTAACAGGAGAGAGAAGGGTTATAGTTGAAGAGGGAGGTATGTTGCTATGGTGATAAAGAGTTTGTTGTCGATTGCAATATACGAAGGTGAATTTCAGAGCGGTAACGTATTAAAATGTAAAACTTGCAAACTAAACAAACCAAAATTGGGACAAGGACAATATAAAGTCAAATTAAATTATCAAAATCGCTATGTGGAAACAACGCTTACTAAAATGAAAATGATTAAATCAAAGAACACAATCCACCACATAGGGTGTACATTACTACATGAGCAAGTTAATCTGTGAGAGAGAGAGAGAGAGAGAGATTAGAGATTTAGGGGAGGAAGGGAGACTGCGAGGAGTGGGATCAACTGGTGATTGTTATACAGGTAGGAGAGAGAGAGAGAGTGAGTGTGAGTGTGTTTCATTCACTTCTTCACTGACTACCACCTTACGATCCCAGGGAGGTAGTCAGAACTTTATAGATAGACACACAAAATAATGGAAGATGGAAGAAAAGGATAGCAAAATATGATAAAGGTCTCTCCCCACGCTCTATGCACCCCGGCAAACTGTCATACACTAAATATAGAAAGAAGTGAATACCCTTGCAGATTTTGGAATCTGAAGGAATTAGTTATAAATTATAAATATATTAATGCGTGTCATCACCTTTTTTCTCAGATTTTGTAACCGTATCATTAAGGATATATATATATATAGTACATACATACAGGTATATATACAGTATATGAAAGTGTGTGTGTGTGTGTGTGTGTGTGTGTGTGTTAATGGAAAAAGGGAGTCGCCTCTAACATAAACTTGGGAACACGTTAATGTTATTATATAACTCGAACCTTCCTGCCCCAACTACCCACTCCCCCCCCACTGCCCCCTCTCACTCCACCCCCTCCTCTCTCCCTCTACTATCGCGTCCATACCCACCTCCCCCTTATCTCCCCTACTCTCTCTTCACTATCTCTTCCACGCCCCCCCCCCCCACCAAAATCTCCCCCAGCTCCTTTACCCGATCCCTTCACTATTTCTTCCCCCCCCCCTCTCCATTCCACCCGTCTCACCCCCCACTATCCCTTCCTCCCCACCTATCTCATCCACGCTCCCTCAATCTCCCCCCAGCTCCTCTCCTCTCTACCTTCACTATTTCTCCCCCCTGCCACCTCTACTCTGCCTTCCACCCCTCTTTCACCACAGTATCCCTTCCACCCCACTTCTCCCTTCAGTATCTCTTTCTTCCTTCCCCCCTCTCTCCTTCCATCCCCTCCACCCCACTGTCTTTGTCACCCCTCCCTCCCCACACTCTCCTCACTGTCCCTCCCTCCCTCATAATCCTTTCCACCCCACCCCCTTTTTTCTCCCACTAGCCTTTCCACCTCCCCCGTCCCTCCCATCCCTCTCCCCTCCACCCTTCCCTCTCTCCACTGCCCCTTCTATTCCCCCCCTATTCCACCTCCCCCTCCCACCATCTCTCCTATCTCTCCACTCCCCTTCTAACCCTCTCACCACTCTCTGTGCCACCAGCCGCTCCTGTATTACGATTAACCAAGGGAGAAGGACGACCTTTGGCAATATGTACCGTACTGTGTACTAAGCAACCGTACTGTGTATATATTATGTGTTCGATACTGTACTATACAAGGGCGTGTGTAAAATGGTGAATTCATGTTCTCATGTAGGCTTCTGAGTATGTAAAATGTGTTTAATGGGGGTGACCTTCTCTTTTTCTCTCTTTCTCTGGCTTGTATCCATTCGGCCCCATTCAGCCTACTGTTTTAAGAAGTTTATCCCCATCCATTTGTCTTCCTGGCGAGCGGTAGCGAGCCAGCATTGTATGGAGAAATCCGGCTTCGCCGGAGAAATATTTCTATCGAAAAATGTACAAATTTAGCCTGCTGTTAAAAATATACAGGCTCGCTACCGCTCGCCAGGAAAAAATCAACACTTGGATGGGGATAAACGTCTTAAAACAGTAGACTGAATGGGGCCGAATGGATACAACCCAGAGAGAGGGAGAGAGAGAAAACTAATAAACAATGTGGGCCCCCTTATTGAGAGGGTAATATTGTTGATAATAAGCACTGAACCCTGGAATGTGTGTACCGAGATAATGACTTGTTTACTTGGCCCCAACAGACAACACTGACTCACTGCTACTGTACACACACACACACACACACACACACACACACACACACACACACACACACACACACACACACACACACACACACGCACACACACGCACACACGCACACACGCACACACAGCCCGTAGCCTAGTAGGTAGAGCTCTCGTCTCACACACGAGGGGTCGGGGGTTCAATCCCCGGCCGTGCGGAGACAAATTGGGCTTGTCTCCTTTCATGTGTTAGCCTCAGTTCACCTAGCTGTAAATAGGTACCTGGAATAAGTGGACGACGTTGTGACGTCCCATCTGGGGTTGGCAAAAATGGTACAAGGCGAGATGGGTATCATATAGTTCACCTAAGCTGATGGCTACCTAAGCCTTCGGGCGAGACGGTACCGTCTATAGTGAGAATGGTACCATACAGATCCACCCTAAGCCTTCGTTTCCGATGTCACCAATTGGCTAAAATACAGAATACACACACATCCACAGCCATTCCAACGATACATATAACACCTACACATATAGGAGGCGGGAAATAACGAGCATGCTCACTCCCGCAATACAACTAGAGTAAGTACAACTAGAGTAAGTACACACACACACACACACACACACACACACACCTCCCCGTGGCGTAACGGATAGCGCGTCTGGCTCACAACTAGAAGGTCCCGAGCTCGAGACCCGGGCGGGGAAGAGACATTTGGGCAAGTCTCTTAACGGTGTAGCCTCTGTTCACCTAGCAGTATAAATAGGAACCACCTGGGATAAGTGGACGAAGTTGTGACGTCCCATCTGGGGTTGGTGATCGGTTACAAGGTGAGATGGGTATCGTGCTGGTCAACCTAAGCTTTCGGGTGAAACTGGTACCGTAGTGAGAATGGTACCGTACAGATTAACCCTAAGCCTTAGTTTCCAGATGTCGCCAATTGGCTAAAATACAGACTACACACACATCCACAGCCATTCCAACGTTACATAAACACTTAACATGCATTTCACGCAATACATTCCCAGTTAACCCTCTCACAGCCTGACGCGATTTTTGAGCCTATTAGGGATACTTTAAATCCTTTGTTACCGTCAGGGGTATGTATAAACCTTTAGTTTGTTTACTTCAACCTCTGCAGTTGTCTTTAAGTTAGCTGTGGGCAGAAAACTAATTTTGGAGAGGTAATTATAACAGTGAGAGTAATTTATTTCTTATTGCTAATCTGGCAACCTCTGCGTCCTATGGTCGTGAGAGGGTTAAGGAGGCGCGATAATAATGAGCTTAGCTCGCATTGTGTGGATTCCCCTTGACGAACAAGTGAGTGAGTGAATTACACTAACACATGTACACACACACACGGAGGTCTAGGGAGGAAACTAAACAAAATATTAATTTTACAAAATAATCGACCAAAAACTAAACCCTTCCCCTTTAAAGGGAATTTTAACCCTCTTGATTGTGGCAGGTATTGCCTAATCTGAATTAAATCTTTTAATATTATGAAGAATGAAATGAAAAGGACGTCATCTGTATTGAAAGGGTTAAATTCGGCTACTGGTATCCATGGTGATGGTAGGGATGCGTCGGTTAACGCTTTGTGAGATATATTTTATACACTGATTGGAATCGTTTGGCAGTATTCAGAATATATATAAGGCTAAACGTTGGATGGAAACAAATATATAATTACTACTATACAGTATGTAACCACTCATAGATATTACTACTATACAGTATGAACCACTCATAGATATTACTACTATACAGTATGAACCACTCATAGATATTACTACTATACAGTATGAACCACTCATAGATATTACTACTATACAGTATGAACCACTCATAGATGATACAGTATGAACCACTCATAGATATTACTACTATACAGTATGAACATCATAGATATTACTACTATACAGTATGAACCACTCATAGATATTACTACTATACAGTATGAACTCATAGATATTACTACAGTATGAACCACTCATAGATATTACTACTATACAGTATGAACCACTCATAGATATTACTACTATACAGTATGAACCACTCATAGATATTACTACTATACAGTATGAACCACTCATAGATATTACTACTATACAGTATGAACCACTCATAGATATTACTACTATACAGTATGAACCACTCATAGATATTACTACTATACAGTATGAACCACTCATAGATATTACTACTATACAGTATGAACCACTCATAATTACTACTATACAGTATGAACCACTCATAGATATTACTACTATACAGTATGAACCACTCATAGATATTACTACTATACAGTATGAACCACTCATAGATATTACTACTATACAGTATGAACCACTCATAGATATTACTACTATACAGTATGAACCACTCATAGATATTACTACTATACAGTATGAACCACTCATAGATATTACTACTATACAGTATGAACCACTCATAGATATTACTACTATACAGTATGAACCACTCGTAGATATTACTACTATACAGTATGAACCACTCATAGATATTACTACTATACAGTATGAACCACTCATAGATATTACTACTATACAGTATGAACCACTCATAGATATTACTACTATACAGTATGAACCACTCATAGATATTACTACTATACAGTATGAACCACTCATAGATATTACTACTATACAGTATGAACCACTCATAGATATTACTACTATACAGTATGAACCACTCATAGATATTACTACTATACAGTATGAACCACTCATAGATATTACTACTATACAGTATGAACCACTCATAGATATTACTACTATACAGTATGAACCACTCATAGATATTACTACTATACAGTATGAACCACTCATAGATATTACTACTATACAGTATGAACCACTCATAGATATTACTACTATACAGTATGAACCACTCATAGATATTACTACTATACAGTATGAACCACTCATAGATATTACTACTATACAGTATGAACCACTCATAGATATTACTACTATACAGTATGAACCACTCATAGATATTACTACTATACAGTATGAACCACTCATAGATATTACTACTATACAGTATGAACCACTCATAGATATTACTACTATACAGTATGAACCACTCATAGATATTACTACTATACAGTATGAACCACTCATAGATATTTGAGGACCGTGTTTTTATTTATTTATCAGATATACCGTAAATATATTTAGATTAAATTAATTTATTTATATATATATATTTAGTACTGTATGAATGTTGCCATCTGTAAATCAGTTTGAATGTTTACATTTATATTAATACGAATTACGGGTTTAACCCTTATGAATCTCTCGATTTTGAACATACACTGCACTGTTATGGGAACGAAAGGGAACACAACGTCTATTTTGAACATACACTGCACTGTTATGGGAACGAAAGGGAACACAACGTCTATTTTGAACATACACTGCACTGTTATGGGAACGAAAGGAAACACAACGTCTATTTTGAACATACACTGCACTGTTATGGGAACGAAAGGGAACACAACGTCTATTTTGAACATACACTGCACTGTTATGGGAACGAAAGGGAACACAACGTCTATTTTTCATAACTCGCACATTGGCTTCCTAAGTACGTTCCCCATCCAGGTAGACTGTATTACTAGAGGTTGAGAAGCCTTGCAAGTTAAGGGGAGGTTTTTAGTCGATTCCCTAGACTTCCATCAAGCTTAAAATTACTCCCCCTAGACCCCCTTTCAAGATAAATGTGTAAATTTTTCGGTAGAAAAATTTCCCGGCCTTAGGCCGGTTCCCCTTAAATTACAGGCTCGCTATCGCTCGCCAGGAAAAAATCTACACCTAAATGGCACGAATGGTCTTAAAATTGACATAAATGGGGCGAGGGTTCTTAAAATCGTCAAACTAATGGGGCAAACATCTTAAAATCTCAAAAACAATGGGGCTAAACATGAGAGGAAGAAAGGGGGTAAAGAACAAAATCCCTCAAGTGGAAATCTCCCCTTAAAGGATCTACTCTATACTACGTGGCAGGATCAGACACCCCACATAAGCCTATTTACGACTCGGGGGAGCCAGTTTATCAGTTTGGTTCCTTACCTCTCCCCATGGCTAACGCTTGAAGGGGAGATCTCCACTTGAGGGATTTTTGTCTTGACCCCTTTCTCCCTCATGTTTAGCCCCATTGCTTTTGATATTATAAAACGTTTGCCCCATTAGTTTAGCGATTTTAAGAACTTTCACCCCATATTAAGACCTTTCGTGCAATTCAGGTGTCTATTTTATCCTGGCGAGCGATAGCGAGCCTGTAATTTAAGAGGAATCGGCCTTCGGCCGGGACATTTTTCTACCGAAAAATTTATAAATTTATCTTGAAAGGGACTCAAGGGGGTGTAATTTTAAGCTTGATGGAGGTCTAGGGAACAAACTAAATACCTTCCCTTAAGGGGGTAGTGCTTGGTTTTTGGTCGAGGTATTTATTTATCTTTGTTTTCCCCCGCTAGGCCTCCATCAAGCTTCATATTACACCCCCTAGACCGTTTTCCGTTTGCTGTTATGTCCTCAGTCCTATCATGATGGTATAATGTGGTTGTCGTTCTATGTCCTCAGTCATATCATGGTGGTATAATGTGGTTGTCGTTCTATGTCCTCAGTCATATCATGGTGGTATAACGTGGTTGTCGTTCTATGTCCTCAGTCATATCATGATGGTATAACGTGGTTGTCGTTCTATGTCCTCAGTCATATCATGGTGGTATAACGTGGTTGTCGTTCTATGTCCTCAGTCATATCATGATGGTATAATGTGGTTGTCGTTCTATGTCCTCAGTCATATCATGGTGGTATAACGTGGTTGTCGTTCTATGTCCTCAGTCATATCATGGTGGTATAACGTGGTTGTCGTTCTATGTCCTCAGTCATATCATGGTGGTATAACGTGGTTGTCGTTCTATGTCCTCAGTCATATCATGATGGTATAATGTGGTTGTCGTTGTATGTCCTCAGTCATATCATGGTGGTATAATGTGGTTGTCGTTCTATGTCCTCAGTCATATCATGGTGGGTATAAACGTGGTTGTCGTTCTATGTCCTCAGTCATATCATGGTGGTATAACGTGGTTGTCGTTCTATGTCCTCAGTCATATCATGGTGGTATAACGTGGTTGTCGTTCTATGTCCTCAGTCATATCATGATGGTATAACGTGGTTGTCGTTCTATGTCCTCAGTCATATCATGGTGGTATAACGTGGTTGTCGTTCTATGTCCTCAGTCATATCATGGTGGTATAACGTGGTTGTCGTTCTATGTCCTCAGTCATATCATGGTGGTATAATGTGGTTGTCGTTCTATGTCCTCAGTCATATCATGGTGGTATAACGTGGTTGTCGTTCTATGTCCTCAGTCATATCATGGTGGTATAACGTGGTTGTCGTTCTATGTCCTCAGTCATATCATGTGGTATAACGTGGTTGTCGTTCTTATGTCCTCAGTCATATCATGGTGGTATAACGTGGTTGTCGTTCTATGTCCTCAGTCATATCATGGTGGTATAATGTGGTTGTCGTTCTATGTCCTCAGTCATATCATGGTGGTATAACGTGGTTGTCGTTCTATGTCCTCAGTCATATCATGATGGTATAACGTGGTTGTGGTTCTATGTCCTCAGTCATATCATGGTGGTATAACGTGGTTGTCGTTCTATGTCCTCAGTCATATCATGGTGGTATAATGTGGTTGTCGTTCTATGTCCTCAGTCATATCATGGTGGTATAATGTGGTTGTCGTTCTATGTCCTCAGTCATATCATGGTGGTATAATGTGGTTGTCGTTCTATGTCCTCAGTCATATCATGGTGGTATAACGTGGTTGTCGTTCTATGTCCTCAGTCATATCATGATGGTATAACGTGGTTGTCGTTCTATGTCCTCAGTCATATCATGGTGGTATAACGTGGTTGTCGTTCTATGTCCTCAGTCATATCATGGTGGTATAATGTGGTTGTCGTTCTATGTCCTCAGTCATATCATGATGGTATAATGTGGTTGTCGTTCTATGTCCTCAGTCATATCATGGTGGTATAATGTGGTTGTCGTTCTATGTCCTCAGTCATATCATGGTGGTATAATGTGGTTGTCGTTCTATGTCCTCAGTCATATCATGATGGTATAATGTGGTTGTCGTTCTATGTCCTCAGTCATATCATGGTGGTATAATGTGGTTGTCGTTCTATGTCCTCAGTCATATCATGGTGGTATAATGTGGTTGTCGTTCTATGTCCTCAGTCATATCATGGTGGTATAATGTGGTTGTCGTTCTATGTCCTCAGTCATATCATGGTGGTATAATGTGGTTGTCGTTCTATGTCCTCAGTCATATCATGGTGGTATAATGTGGTTGTCGTTCTATGTCCTCAGTCATATCATGGTGGTATAATGTGGTTGTCGTTCTATGTCCTCAGTCATATCATGGTGGTATAATGTGGTTGTCGTTCTATGTCCTCAGTCATATCATGGTGGTATAATGTGGTTGTCGTTCTATGTCCTCAGTCATATCATGGTGGTATAACGTGGTTGTCGTTCTATGTCCTCAGTCATATCATGGTGGTATAATGTGGTTGTCGTTCTATGAGGATTCTTGGTATAGGTGGTGACTTTAAGGGGAGGTTTTTAGTGTGTTTCCTAGACTTCCATCAAGCTTGAAATTACACCCCCTTGACCCCCTTTTAAGATAAATTTGTACATTTTTCGGTAGAAAAATGTCCCGGCCGAAGGCCGGTTCCTCTTAAATTACAGGCTCGCTACCGCTCGCCAGGAAAAAATCTACACCTAAATGGCACGAAAGGTCTTAAAAGTGACATAAATGGGGTGAAACTTCTTAAAATCGCCAAACTAATGGGGCAAACATCTTAAAATCTCAAAAGCAATGGGGCTAGACATGAGAGAGAAAGGGGTCCAGAAAAAAGTCCCTCAAGTGGATATCTCCCCTTAATGCAGTGACAACTATTGATTTGTTGTTGTTGTTGTTGTTGTTCCCCAAGCTGCCTGGCCGAACAGCCCCAAGGCCCCGAGTAAGGCCAAGGCCATAAACGAGTGCCCCCACAGAACCCTCCCTGCCGACCACAATAAAGCCTGGGTGACCGAAGCCACTCCATGGCGGGGAGCTGAGAGGGTGCGTAAACGCCCGGGAAACCAAAGACCCACCCAGGGCCCTGTGCCCCTCAGCAATTATGAAGAGAAAGTTGAGGGGCAAAGGAATAATGTGACGCTTTAGCTTCCAATCTTGGTAGATTGGGAGGTCAATCCACGGAAGAGACGCCGTCACTTGAGATCTAGAAAATATATAAGTAAAAGGAACAGTCAGAGTAAGCTATGGGTATGGCAGAGATCGCTCAGTTCTCACTCTGATAGACCAGCCCATCACCATACTATTGATTTGTTATTGCTATTAGTTAATCGAGAGCCGCATTTGGCAAGTGGACAGGCACTTTCTATTCTGCATATAATTGTCCATACCCCAATTTTGCATATTCTGTATTTAGTGATGAGGAACCATAATTGTTTAGTTCGTTGGTTATCGTTCTTATCGTTCTTACCTCTACACGAGTCTAAGGATTATGGCCTAGGCATATCGTATTATGTATGTATGTACGTACGGGCCAAACAAACTCCCTACCTATAGTCTATTCACAGTAAGTAGACGATAAATCATTACCTCTATCCTCTGTAACTCAAAAAGGGCTAGAGCAAATTGACTGTAAATGTCCATATCTATTCATAGACTGACTCTAAATGGTAGAAATATTAGCTCAATTATTCTAGTAGTTTTTGAGTTACAGAGGTTAGAGGTCATGATTTCTCGCCTACTTACAGCGAATAGACTATAGGCACATCGTATTATGTAGCCTATGTACGGGCAAAACACCCTACCTGTATTATGTATGTATGGGCCAAACAAACACCCTACCTGTATTATGTATGTATGGGACAAACAAACACCCTACCTGTATTATGTATGTATGGGCCAAACAAACACCCTACCTGTATTATGTATGTATGGGCCAAACAAACACCCTACCTGTATTATGTATGTATGGGACAAACAAACACCCTACCTGTATTATGTATGTATGGGACAAACAAACACCCTACCTGTATTATGTATGTATGGGACAAACAAACATCCTACCTGTATTATGTATGTATGGGACAAACAAACATCCTACCTGTATTATGTATGCATGGGCCAAACAAACACCCTACCTGTATTATGTATGTATGGGCCAAACAAACACCCTACCTGTATTATGTATGTATGGGCCAAACAAACACCCTACCTGTATTATGTATGTATGGGCCAAACAACACCCTACCTGTATTATGTATGTATGGGACAAACAAACACCCTACCTGTATTATGTATGTATGGGACAAACAAACACCCTACCTGTATTATGTATGTATGGGACAAACAAACACCCTACCTGTATGATGTATGTATGGGACAAACAAACACCCTACCTGTATTATGTATGTATGGGACAAACAAACATCCTACCTGTATTATGTATGTATGGGCCAAACAAACACCCTACCTGTATTATGTATGTATGGGACAAACAAACATCCTACCTGTATTATGTATGTATGGGCCAAACAAACACCCTACCTGTATTATGTATGTATGGGCCAAACAAACACCCTACCTGTATTATGTATGTATGGGCCAAACAAACACCCTACCTGTATTATGTATGTATGGGACAAACAAACACCCTACCTGTATTATGTATGTATGGGACAAACAAACACCCTACCTGTATTATGTATGTATGGGACAAACAAACACCCTACCTGTATTAAACAAACACCCTACCTGTATTATGTATGTATGGGCCAAACAAACACCCTACCTGTATTATGTATGTATGGGACAAACAAACACCCTACCTGTATTATGTATGTATGGGCCAAACAAACACCCTACCTGTATTATGTATGTATGGGACAAACAAACATCCTACCTGTATTATGTATGTATGGGCCAAACAAACACCCTACCTGTATTATGTATGTATGGGACAAACAAACACCCTACCTGTATTATGTATGTATGGGACAAACAAACACCCTACCTGTATTATGTATGTATGGGACAAACAAATACCCTACCTGTATTATGTATGTATGGGACAAACAAACACCCTACCTGTATTATGTATGTATGGGCCAAACAAACACCCTACCTGTATTATGTATGTATGGGCCAAACAAACACCCTACCTGTATTATGTATGTATGGGACAAACAAATACCCTACCTGTATTATGTATGTATGGGACAAACAAATACCCTACCTGTATTATGTATGTATGGGACAAACAAACACCCTACCTGTATTATGTATGTATGGGACAAACAAATACCCTACCTGTATTATGTATGTATGGGACAAACAAACACCCTACCTGTATTATGTATGTATGGGACAAACAAATACCCTACCTGTATTATGTATGTATGGGACAAACAAACACCCTACCTGTATTATGTATGTATGGGACAAACAAACACCCTACCTGTATTATGTATGTATGGGACAAACAAACATCCTACCTGTATTATGTATGTATGGGCCAAACAAACACCCTACCTGTATTATGTATGTATGGGACAAACAAACACCCTACCTGTATTATGTATGTATGGGACAAACAAACACCCTACCTGTATTATGTATGTATGGGACAAACAAATACCCTACCTGTATTATGTATGTATGGGCCAAACAAACACCCTACCTGTATTATGTATGTATGGGCCAAACAAACACCCTACCTGTATTATGTATGTATGGGACAAACAAATACCCTACCTGTATTATGTATGTATGGGACAAACAAACACCCTACCTGTATTATGTATGTATGGGCCAAACAAACACCCTACCTGTATTATGTATGTATGGGCCAAACAAACACCCTACCTGTATTATGTATGTATGGGACAAACAAATACCCTACCTGTATTATGTATGTATGGGACAAACAAATACCCTACCTGTATTATGATGTATGGGACAAACAAACACCCTACCTGTATTATGTATGTATGGGACAAACAAATACCCTACCTGTATTATGTATGTATGGGACAAACAAACACCCTACCTGTATTATGTATGTATGGGACAAACAAATACCCTACCTGTATTATGTATGTATGGGACAAACAAACACCCTACCTGTATTATGTATGTATGGGACAAACAAACACCCTACCTGTATTATGTATGTATGGGACAAACAAACATCCTACCTGTATTATGTATGTATGGGCCAAACAAACACCCTACCTGTATTATGTATGTATGGGACAAACAAACACCCTACCTGTATTATGTATGTATGGGACAAACAAACACCCTACCTGTATTATGTATGTATGGGACAAACAAATACCCTACCTGTATTATGTATGTATGGGACAAACAAACACCCTACCTGTATTATGTATGTATGGGCCAAACAAACACCCTACCTGTATTATGTATGTATGGGCCAAACAAACACCCTACCTGTATTATGTATGGACAAACAAATACCCTACCTGTATTATGTATGTATGGGACAAACAAATACCCTACCTGTATTATGTATGTATGGGACAAACAAATACCCTACCTGTATTATGTATGTATGGGACAAACAAACACCCTACCTGTATTATGTATGTATGGGACAAACAAACACCCTACCTGTATTATGTATGTATGGGACAAACAAACACCCTACCTGTATTATGTATGTATGGGACAAACAAATACCCTACCTGTATTATGTATGTATGGGCCAAACAAACACCCTACCTGTTATGTATGTATGGGCCAAACAAACACCCTACCTGTATTATGTATGTATGGGCCAAACAAACACCCTACCTGTATTATGTATGTATGGGACAAACAAATACCCTACCTGTATTATGTATGTATGGGACAAACAAACACCCTACCTGTATTATGTATGTATGGGACAAACAAACACCCTACCTGTATTATGTATGTATGGGCCAAACAAACACCCTACCTGTATTATGTATGTATGGGACAAACAAATACCCTCCCTGTATTATGTATGGACAAACAAATACCCTACCTGTATTATGTATGTATGGGACAAACAAACACCCTACCTGTATTATGTATGTATGGGACAAACAAATACCCTACCTGTATTATGTATGTATGGGACAAACAAACACCCTACCTGTATTATGTATGTATGGGACAAACAAATACCCTACCTGTATTATGTATGTATGGGCCAAACAAACACCCTACCTGTATTATGTATGTATGGGACAAACAAACACCCTACCTGTATTATGTATGTATGGGACAAACAAACATCCTACCTGTATTATGTATGTATGGGCCAAACAAACACCCTACCTGTATTATGTATGTATGGGACAAACAAACACCCTACCTGTATTATGTATGTATGGGACAAACAAATACCCTACCTGTATTATGTATGTATGGGACAAAACAACACCCTACCTGTATTATGTATGTATGGGCCAAACAAACACCCTACCTGTATTATGTATGTATGGGCCAAACAAACACCCTACCTGTATTATGTATGTATGGGACAAACAAATACCCTACCTGTATTATGTATGTATGGGACAAACAAATACCCTACCTGTATTATGTATGTATGGGACAAACAAATACCCTACCTGTATTATGTATGTATGGGACAAACAAACACCCTACCTGTATTATGTATGTATGGGACAAACAAACACCCTACCTGTATTATGTATGTATGGGACAAACAAACACCCTACCTGTATTATGTATGTATGGGCCAAACAAACACCCTACCTGTATTATGTATGTATGGGACAAACAAACACCCTACCTGTATTATGTATGTATGGGACAAACAAACACCCTACCTGTATTATGTATGTATGGGCCAAACAAACACCCTACCTAGGCCTATGTAGAGATCAGGTACCACACTCGTATCTCTAATTTCTTACGGCACCTTTCCTCACCCCACTCACCACACCATGATAAGGTACAGTCAGGCTCAAAGGCCGTGTTCTAACTTAAGAGAAAATGGGTCGTTTGTCTGGTCCCCCTTCTTCCTCGTGTTTACTCCCATTACTTTTGACATTTTTAGACGTTCGGCCCATTTGTTTGGCGATTTTAAGACCGTTCGCCCCATTTCTTTGTTAATATGCTGTTCGTGTCACTTAGGTGTTATTTTTTCCTTGGAGCGATAGCAAGCCAGTAATTTAAGAGAAAACGGCCTTCGGCCGGGAAATTTATCCATGGAAAACGTACAAATTTATCTTGGAGGGTCTTGGGCGGGTGTTTTTATAAGCTTGATGGAGACCTAGCGAGGAAACTAAAAAAACTAAATGATTGCATAAATAAATAGGGCAACAAATAACATTACTTCTCCTTAATCCCTTCCTCTTTTCATGCCTCCCCTTCTCCCCTCTCTCCTCCCTCTCTCCCTATCATACCCCTCCCCTTATCCTCCCCTCTCTCCACCTCTCTCCTCTCTCCTCCCTCTCTCCCTATCATACCCCTCCCTTTATCCTACCCTCTCCACCTTTCGCCTCCCTCCCTCCGTCCCTATCACACCCCTCCCCTTATCCTCCCCTCTCTCCTCCCTCTTTCCCTATCATACCCCTCCCCTTATCCTCCCCTCTCTCCTCCCTCTCTCCTCCCTCTCTCCCTATCATACCCCTCCCCTTATCCTCCCCTCTCTCTCTCTCCTCCCTATCATACCCCTTCCCTTATCCTCCCCTCTCTCCACCTTTTGCCTCCCTCCCTCCGTCCCTATCATACCCCTCCCCTTATCCTCCCCTCTCTCCACCTTTCGCCTCCCTCCCTCCCTCCCTATCATACCCCTCCCCTTATCCTCCCCTCTCTCCACCTTTCGCCTCCCTCCCTCCGTCCCTATCATACCCCCTCCCCTTATCCTCCATCTCTCCACTTTTCTCCTCCCTCCCTCCCTATCGTACCCCTCCCTTACCCTCCCCTCTCTCCACTATTCCTCCCCTCCCTCCCTCCCCATCCCCTCTTCTCATGCCTCCCCCTCCCCTCTCCTCCCTCCCTATCATGTACTCCTTCCCTCTCCCTCCCTTCCTAATCCCCCCTTGTAAAGTGAAGCCCTATATATGTGTGTGTAGCCCTTGTGTAGCGTTGTATTGTAGCAGGTGTGTTATTGACCGTGGTACCAGACCAGGGTAAGGTAAATAAAGCTTGGGTTACACACATACAGGTCTAACGTTAAGGGAGAAGGCTAGATTTTTTGGTTGATTATTTAATATATATATATATATATATATATATATATATATATATATATATATATATATATATATATATATATATATACTGTATATTAGTTTCCTCTCTAATATTCCTCTTTTTCGGTACAAATATGTTCCGGCCGAAGGTCGGTTCTTCCTAAAATATAGGTTCGCTATCGCTCGCCAGGAAAATATCGACACATAAATGGCACGAAAGGTCTTAATATTGACAACGAAATGGGGCAAAAGGTGTTAAAATTGACAAACTAATGGGCAAACGTCTACAATTCTGAAAACTAATGGGGCTAAACATGAGGAAGAAGGGGGACCAGAAATACGACCCATCTCCCCTTAACCCTATTGCCTCTCTCTGTAAACAGCGTGACGTCAGTGGTACGCCAATCGATTGCACTTGTTAATTGGCTGCATGTGTAATGATGCATTCTTTTCATTTATTCTGGTTATTATTAGATGATTTTATACAGCTTAGGAAGAAACTGTGGGAGCCAAAGAGTTTAGGGATAACTTTTAACCCCCTCGATTCTTTGAGACTCTTCCTCAGCTAAGTCAAATCGTCTAATGTTAATCAGAATAACTGCCAGTAGCGCTATTGTATTGAAGGAGTTAATCAGGTGCATGTATAATAATGTCT
>CM064483.1:13297444-13319944 GCA_032716605.1 Paralithodes platypus | reverse complement strand
ATTGCCGGAGGGAGCGGAGGGTGGGGAGAGAGCCTTCATCTTTGCTATCCTTTCCTTCCACTTTCTCTTAGGGTTGCTATCTCTATTAGGATTAAGTCCTGGTCACCTCGTAGGGATCGTAAGATCTGTGTGGCCAGTGTATCTATGTAAATCTATGTAAAGTGCTGTATTTGTACCGCCCCACAATCTGGATGCGGACAAGCAATGCATTTGATATAATACGTGAGAGAGAGAGAGAGAGAGAGAGAAAGAAAGAAATAACCGAAAAAAAAGAGAGAGAGAGAGAGAGAGAGCGAGAGAGAGAGAGATAAAGACTTATATAACCCGTGGTGGACCATTACCTTCCTAGCACAGCTTTAAGGCGTGGGAGTCTTTCTCTCTCTCTCTCTCTCTCTCTGTCTCTGTCTCTGTCTCTGTCTCTCTCTCTCTCTCTCTCTCTCTCTCTCTCTCTCTCTCTCATCTAATGCATTATCTATATTTATATCCACCATCTTTCTAATCTATCTATCGGTCTCTTATTCAATAATTTCACCTTGAAGATGTTTTAATATATGAACTATCGTATATTGCATGAAAAGCTAGAGTGTACCGATATTTTGGATGTAATTAAAAGTGTCGCTCGTAGAATAATAACACACAGGCATACATACCGATAGTTGAAATAACACACAGGAATACATACCGATAGTTGAAATAACACACAGGAATACATACCGATAGTTGAAATAACACACAGGAATACATACCGATAGTTGAAATAACACAGGAATACATACCGATAGTTGAAATAACACACAGGAATACATACCGATAGTTGAAATAACACACAGGAAAAATTTCCCGGCCGAAGGCCGGTTCCTCTTAAATTACAGGCTTGCTATCGCTCGCCAGGAAAATATCGACACCTAAATGACACGAAAAGACTAATTATTGACAAAGAAATGGGGCGAAAGATTTTAAAATCGAAAAACTAATGGGCCAAACGTCTTAAAATCTGAAAATTAATGGGGCTAAACATAAGGAAGAAGGATGACCAGAAAACGACCCATCTCCCCTACAGATTTTCTGAAATACAGAGATGAGGTCTACTCCTTGACCCCATAGGCCTGCCTAGAGGTCGGTTAGTAGGGAGAGTAGGCCATCTATGTTTTGAACGCCATTTTGGTACCGAAACGATCAAAGAACGGGGGATACTTTAATTTTAATCATGTAAAATGTTGATCTATACACCGAAATATAGGCTATATCCTTTACCAAATGTTATGTGTGGGTATGGGCATATTTGAGTGTGAAGAGAGGTTAAGTTTGAAGGAAGTCTTGCGAGGAAACTAAAAAAATAAATTAATAAATTAATCAATACTCCCCCCCCCCCCCCCCCAAGAAAAAAAAGTCACTAGCCCCTTAATGAAATCGTCCAGGGCTAACCCTTTCAATCAGATGACTCCAATGTTTGCTTTATTCTAGCTACCTCCAGACTATTGTATTCAACTTAAGAAGGATCTGCCTGGTTTTAGAGGAATAAGATAGTGTTTATTCCTTTCACTTGTACAGTTCCTTCCTAAGCCGAGTAGAAATATCTGACGGTAAAATTAATTAAGTAAAAAACAAAATAGTTCTATGATTGAAGGTCTATTATATTATAAAGTCTTTTCGATTTATACTTTCGTATATCTGAATGGATTCAGTTGATCAATATTAATGAGATAATTGCGATAATTCAGTGAATTTGAAATACGAATGAAAAATAATTGATCTCATTAAAGCTGGAGAATTAATTTCAGGATCAGAATTCACAATCAGTCTCATCAGGACGCTTCACGCATTATAAGGGGGCGTAATTTTTTGTTTTTTGTTTTTTTACGTTTTCTGGTTTAGATGTGTGTGAATTTGCATTTTGTTTTGTGTGTTCATTGTTTTCTGTTGTATTGTCCATATTCTGGCTCTGTCTTGAGTCGCCCCCCCCCCCCCAAAAAAAAAATAAGGAAAAGAGGAAAACAAAGAAAAGAAAAAGGAAAACACTATAAGGAAAAGTGGGGATTGGGCCTGAGTATATAGATAGGTTTTGTCGTGTGTTTCTTGGATATAAACACAAAAATCAATCACAGAAACAGATTAGTTCACTCTAGTATTTATTTGGTACTTAAGAGTTCATGATATTTCTCTTACGAGAGAGAGAGAGAAGGGGGTAGGGGGGGGGGGGGGGGGGAGTATGATATTTGTCCGCCAGGTATAATATATAATTGAGGTAATTAACGCCTGATAATTAGCTTCCCAATTATCCTGTTATAGTAGTGTTAGCAAGCTGGTGTCATTAACTAGCTCCCATGATGGTGTTAAGGGGGGAGTGCTTGGCATTTGCTCTATATATTTGTGTATTAATATATTTTGGCGTTTCCTCGCTAGACCTCCATCAAGCCCCAAAACCCCTTTCAAGATAAATTTGTAAATTTTTCGGTAGAAATATGTCCCGGCCAAAGGCCGATTCCTTCTAAAATTAGAGGTTCGCTTTCGCTCGCCAGGAAAAAATCGACGGCTAAAAGGCACGAAAAGTCTTAATATTGACAACAAAAATGAGGCGAAAGGTCTCAAAATCGCCAAACTAACGAAACGAAAGTCTTAAAACCTCAAAACTAATATGCTGAACATGAGGTAGAAGGGGGTCCATAAAAAGCGAGTACTACCCCCTTAATAGTCAGACCGACTGAATCATTATACTGTTTATATTAATGGTTAAGGAAAGAGTAATTAAAAGTGTCCATAGTAATAATATAGCCAATGAAATTATATTGATTGTAATAAACTCCTCTTATACGTGGATCGAAAGGTAAATCACTCAGGATACCTAATGATCTTGTTCATTTTGTCATACCCCTTTTAAACCCTCGAAATTGTACAGTGCATAATGTTGTTTAGAGGGGGACAGGGGGGGGGGGGGGGGGGTTGTTTGCTCCCTAGACCTCCATCAAGCTTAACAAAAACATCCCCAAGATCCCACATAAATTAATCTGTACTTTTTTCAGTACAAAAATGTACCGGCCGAAAGCTGATTCCTTGTAAATTGCAAGCTTGCTGTTGCTTGCCTGGACAAATCGACACCTAAATGATAGGAAAGGTCTTAACATTGAGGCGAAAGGTCTTAAAATCGCCAAGCTAATGGGGCGAATGTCTTTAAATCTCAAAACTAATGTGGAGGAGGGGGTCCAGAAACTCCCCCTAAATAGTGGAAGCGACAGACTTATTACCATAGTTTGTGCCGTGTTGTTTTGGCTCATTACATTTATGTAATAATTACTTCTTAATACGGTACTTTCCATAATTCACTTTATTATTTTTGTCTACTGTAGTCACTTGAAGACGATTTGTTTTTGTTTTAGGAATTTGAATATGTATTATTATTATTTGAATATGTATTATTTGAATATGTATTATTATTATTTGAATATGTATTATTTGAATATGTATTATTATTATTTGAATATGTATTATTATTATTTGAATATGTATTATTTGAATATGTATTATTATTATTTGAATATGTATTATTATTATTATTTGAATATGTATTATTTGAATATGTATTATTATTATTTGAATATGTATTATTATTATTTGAATATGTATTATTTGAATATGTATTATTATTATATGAATATGTATTATTTGAATATGTATTATTATTATTTGAATATGTATTATTATTTTAAAAAGGTGAAGGCTATATTCATAAGAATTGGTTGAGCATTTACATTCATTTTAATGTAATTTGAAAAAACACTAGATTAAATCATATGAACTGTACTTGTAGTTGTTCCCTAGGCTGCCTGGTCGAATTGCTCCGAGCTCCCAAGGAAGGCTACGGCCGAGACTTGAGTTTTCCCACAAATTTCTCAATGAATGTATTATTATGCTTTTTTCACCAACCAACTTCACATCTAAGCTCAGTTAATGAAATCAACAAATACATGTGGCACTCCAAGGACTCGAACCTAGGATACTCACATCGAAATTCCGCGCACTTATGCATTACGCTATCAAGACAGTTATTATGTTGTTGGCGAAAGTGGTTGTGTGGTATGCAGTCATCCATAATGTGTGTGCGTATGACCTAATATACTGTATGTATATTTTGAGTGTTACTGGGTTCATTATGAATATTAGATGTATGCTCAAGTATACATACTTTTTGAGCGTGTGACCGTATATATGTATGTAAAAAAATAAATCTGTAGTCTATGCCCTTATATATCTATCAGTATACAAAAAATATCTATCTATTGAGCGTGACAGTATATATATGTATGTATGTCAAAATGTATGTATGTAGCCTTTACCTGTATATGTAGTATGCCCAGAATATATCTATCTATCGAGCGTGGCAGTATATGTGTGTGTGAGCCCGAATATATCTATAATTTTTACCCCACATGCCGCGATACCTTGTCAAGATAACACGATTTTCGCCATCATAAAAACGGCGCTTCTATTCAATATCTCTCTATTTTTACAGCCGGGCACTGCTGGACCCCAGTAAAATTTGTCGAGGGAAGCGGGGGGGGGGGGAATTTTTCGTACTCGGGGATTGGATTTGCACTCCCTATCGCTCCTATTTCTATATCTATCTTTATCTGTATCTATCTATTTTCGCCAGTTAAATTGGAGATAATGAAATTATCGCTGTCGGGATCTCTCTCTCTCTCGCTCTCGCTCTCGCTCTCTCTCTCCTTCCTCTATTAATATCTCAAGATCCTTCCTTTGTCTGTCAGTTTTCTTAACAAATTAGCAAAGTTAAAGTCTCCCTCTTACTCTATTTCGACTTTCTTAAACACACACACACACACACACACACACACACACACACACACACACACACACACACACACACACACACACATTACATTGAGCGTATTTATCAATACCAAATCAATATCAATATCAATATCAAAGGCCTTAACCTTGGGATCTGTCACACACACACACACACCATCTCCATCATATCTATCTTTCTTCTCTCTTGTGTCTCAGAGCCCATGTCTCAGCACCATACATCACTGCTGGACCGCTGGTACAACTATCCCTTGATACATTGCATAATAATAATAATAATAATAATAATAATAATAATAATAATCCTTGCAATAACGATGATAAAAAAGAAATTATAAAAATATGTAAAACCTGCAAATAGGTCCCTTTAGAGTTTAGACCTATGGGCTTTGTGTCAGAATGAATGATTGAATGTAAATCTACTCGAGGGAGATTCAATACAATTATCTCGCTCTCGCTCTCTCTCTACTTTAAGTCTGTATCCATAGAAGAAAAATTAATATTCATTTTATATGCTGAATATGTAGTGAAAGTAGTGAAGATGGCTGATATGGCAATTACACATGAGAAAATGTGTTGCGTGATGGAGAAATCATGTAAAAGAACGGCTATGGGTCCAGATGATATCTCATGCTGGTCCTTGAGTGAATGTGAAGCAGAACTAATGTATCACTTGTTTAAGATTTTCAATTATTCTTTGAAAGCGAGCAAACTACCATGTCTGTGGAAGGGGGCAAACATTGTTCTAATATGCAAAACACAAATAGGACCGAGAGAGAAATCTTTGAATTATCGGACCCGTATCTTCAACAAATGTTGTAAGCAAACTCGTGAAGAAACTCATCAGAGAAGTGAATTGAATATCTAGGAGACGAAGAAACTCAAGTGACAGACAGTTTGGATTCAGATCTGGGAGATCTTGAACTTCAAACTTTCTCAGCTTATTCAACGTGGTGATACATATTGCTCAAGAAAGAACAGGATGGGTGGGCTGCGTTTTCCTGTGTTTTAAAAAGTCTTTTGATCGTGTGCCCCACAAGAGGTTGATATAGAAATTAGAGAAGTTCGGCGGGGCCACTAGGCAGTGTCTATACTGAATTAAAGATTTCTTAAGAGACAGAAAGATGAGGACATGTAATAGAGGAACCTTTTCGAACTGGAGAAGGGTCACAAGTGGAGTACTGCAGGGATGGGTTCTAGCCCCAGTAATGTTCCTCTTACATATTAACGATGTCAGCCAAGAGTGATACATGAACATGTATGATAACGAGAGGACTAGGTATCCTGCACAGCTCTCCAGGAGAATATCACAAAATTGTTTGAGTTGGACAAGACATGATAGCTAGGGTTTGATGCTGACAAATGCCATGTTATGGAGGTGGGTAAGAGAGACACTGACACTATACAATGGGAGAAACATTCCTCATGAAGTCACAAAGAAAAGGATCTGAGGCTAGTGGTCAACTCGGATCTGTCAGCCAAAAACCATATAAATGAGAAGATAAGAAATACATTTGCGCTATTAGCTAACAACCCAATTGCATTTAAATACATGGATCACAATTTATGAGGAAATTGAGCTTGTGTCCTGTGTACCACAAATATTCATAGTTTCAAAACAGATGAAGATAAATTAAGAAAAACAAGCGGAACACCACGGGCAAAATACTCACTCATGTAAAATTACAATTATATAACTATGTGTATGAAGGAGACAAAAGGCAAAGGTGTCTGTAACAAGTGTCTCCCCCAAAGTTAAAAGACTGATTGAGCGTCTTTTTTTTTGTTTTTTGGCGCGCGCGCGCGCACACACAACACAGCCATCAGTCCTCCAGTGGGTGGCTTTCCGGCGTATGTTAATGTTATCATCAATCTCTCTCTCACACACTCACACTCTCTCTCTCTCTCTCTCTCTCTCTCTCTCTCTCTCTCTCTCTCTCTTTCAAGCTAAATTTGTACATTTTCCGGTAGCCTACAACAAAATGTAAAGTTAAGTATACTGTAAGTAGTATAAAATATTTCTCAACTTAGTTCTTTAGTCTTTACTATGAATTTACCAGTAGATGTATGTTCTCATTCTGCTGGGGGCCTTGTTTCCCCAACTAAATTTCATGGAGGGAGTTGGGAGTTGGGTGGGGAGAGAGCCTTCTGCTTTGCTGTCTTTATCTTCCAAAGTCCACGTTAGAATTAAGTCCAGACTGCCTTGTAGGGGCTGCAATATCTGTGCAGTCTGTGTGTCTATGTAACACACACACACACACTCTCTCTCTCTCTCTCTCTCTCTCTCTCTCTCTCTCTCTCTCTCTCTCTCTCTCTCCTTGTATCGTAATGTTATCATCCATCTCCACCAAGCTGTGCACGATACACCACTGTGAGGCTATTCACCATTGTCACACTCCATATCTCTCTCTCTCTCTCTCTCTCTCTCTCTCTCTCTCTCTCTCTCTCTCTCTCTCTCTCTCTCTCTCTCTCTCTCTCTCTCTCTGTTTCTTTTCAACTGACGGTAAATTGCAAAGTTCATATCAAGATTTCTCATTATTTTGAAGATTTTGTAGTGAAATATGGTGCTAAGTATATAATCTTGGTCTTATGATAAGAGACATAGTGGTTTCGTATTATCCCATTAAGTATCGATAAATTGGCTGCTAAGGGATTCAATTTATCGCCAGCTGAAAAGAAACAGAGTATAGATTTCTAAAACAAATATATATATATATATGTTTTCCTTATTTCAATGATTGTTCGTCATCTAAATAAATACAAGTTGATGCATTATTTTCGAACAATTGTATTAGTATCTTCTAGCATCGTTTGTGTCCCCTATATACAGTGGTTATTAATATACTAGTCTACACTAATCTGTGAAAGCTAAACGAGCATGTCAAACCAAAAACCAAAGCAAAAACAGGCTACTTGTAGTCTATTCGCTGTAAGTAGGCGAGACATCATGACCTCTAACTTCTGTAACTCAAAAACGACTAGAGTAATCGAGCTAATATTTCTACGATATGGGAAAAGTTGGCCACGGAATAGATGTGGACATTTACAGACCATTTGCTCTAGCCCTTTTCGAGTTACAGAGGGTAGGAGTCATGAATTTAAGCCTACTTACAGCGAATAGACTATAGATTTCTAAAAAAAAAAAAAAAAAAAAAAAATCCAATGCTTCTTTGTCACCTCTATCCCTCCCAGCGTGGTCTCTGATGTAGCGGAGGCCGAAGCGCAATCTGTAATTCAATTCCTGATTCAATTCCGACCTCATTCCGATTCCCATTACAGCTGCGCCTCTTATTCCCGGCCGATCCCGGAATGGTAGGTTGGTAATTGTGGCTGGAGAGGTTAACATTTGTTGATCCCGTGTTGTTTTGGGAGTTGGGATTGTTTTTGTAATTTTCGAGCATTTTCGGGGGGGCTTTAAGGAACGCCCCCCTCAAGACCCCCTTCAAGTTAAAGGAACGCGCCCCGACTCCTCTTCAAGATAAATTTGTACATTTTTCGGTAGAAGAATGTCCCGTCCGAACTCCGACTCCGAAGGGCGTTTTCTCTTAAACTGCAGGCTCGACATCGCTCACCAGAAAAAAAAAATCGACACTTGAATGAGGAAAATATATTAGAAGAGCTAAATTAATGTAGGGAAACTTAATGAAATCGCTAAAGTAATGGGGGCGAAAGTCTTAGAAACGCCAAACTAAAAGACCTCATTCCGATTCCCATTACAGCCCCGAGTCTGTTATTCCCAACCGACTCCGGCGGAGTTTTGTTATTATCTATTTATGCCTCAGTTAACCCCTTCTGTACCGGTGATGTACTTTTCATTGTATTCTGGCCACTACTAAACGATTTTGTACAGGTTAGGAAGGACGTCTACTCATTGTAAAGGCTACAGACGATCTCACTTATTCCTTTTAGCTACCACATATCCTTCCTAAGCTTCATACAATCGTCTAAATATAGCTCGAACAAAATCAAGAAGACGTCGCCAGTGTGGAAGGGGTTAACTGCTGAATACAATCGCACAATGGTAGCCAGAATGGAAATCTAAACCTGTTCTGGAGATTTAATGAGATTGTTGTCCGGATAGTTCAGTTTAATTGAGATTGTTGTCCGGATAGTTCAGTTTAATTGAGATTGTTGTCCGGATAGTTCAGTTTAATTGAGATTGTTGTCCGGATAGTTCAGTTTAATGAGATTGTTGTCCGGATAGTTCAGTTTAATGAGATTGTTGTCCGGATAGTTCAGTTTAATTGTTGGGTTACCGGTATCTCTCGCTGCTTTCCTTTTATTTGAGGGGTACTTCCTTTGTTAACCCCTTCTATACCGCCGACGTCTTTTTCGCTTTATGTTGGCTACTATTAGACGATTTTATTCAGCTTAGGAAGGATGTCTACCATTTAATAAGCTACAGACTATCTCGATTTATCCTTTCAGCTACCATAATATCCTTCCTAAGCTACATAACATCGTGTAAATGTAGCTGAAATCCAATACAAAAGACGTGACGTGTACAGAAGGGGTTACAAATATTATAGATCAAAATAAGGCAGCAACAATAAGATATACCAGCCAAAAGCGGGCAACACCTCATTAGTTACCATACATTCGTCAAACTCGAACACTTGCCTTACTACAATGTATCCACAAGAAAGCTACCGGTACTTCAGAGCAACATCTTGGGTGGAGTCCTTCCAGGTTTGTCTCGTTCGTTGATGGTGTAATGGTTTAGATGCTTATGTTCTGGGTGTGGTGTCCCGAGTTCGATTCCCGGGAGGATCATATTCTTTCATTAATTTATTTTAGTTTTCCGCATATAAGTTAGCTTGTTCGACGCATTATGACCTTGCTGTTGCGGTGCCAAGTTTTCTCTCCATCAAATCAATTCATGAATTTATTCAATTGTATTGGAGTGTGTAATGGAGGATTAATGTTAAGAACGGGGTGTTCCGTAGTAATGGTAGTTTTGCCCCGTACGACCCTAGTAATTCTGAGAGCCTTTCTTCCTTCGATGCAATTATTTAGGGATAACTGAAATATGATGTATAGACTCCGGAGACTTTATACTGGTACAGTATAGTGATTTATTTTGTCCCCTTTGATTTGGAGTAGGCTATTCGATTTATGTTGGGTCAAATTGCATAGTTTTAGCCTGAACACAAATAATTGATGCAGAAAAAGAGCTTTATTGTATTATATTTGATTGAATCTCTCTCTCTCTCTCTCTCTCTCTCTCTCTCTCTCTCTCTCTCTCTCTCTCTCTCTCTCTCTCTCTTTATATATATATATAGGCTCATGCAAGCCAAACTGAAGGCACACCTGTACATTATGTACAATTCACACAACATAAGCATCCAGACCTATTATGGAACCATGCAAAACTGAAGCAAGACTACTGTATATGTTGCAAGCTGTACTACCCTTGCGACAATAATGGGTTGTTAGTACTAATTGATAATGCAAATTAGGGGTAATTGTACATATCTCAATTCAATCAAAAACCTCTTTCCGTCTACCTATTCCCCGTCCCCCCCCCCCTCTCTCTCTCTCTCTCTCTCTCTCTCTCTCTCTCTCTCTCTCTCTCTCTCTCTCTCTCTCTCTCTCTCTCTCTCTCTCTCTCTCCCCCCACACATCATTCACTCCGGCCTCCACCCCGAAAGTCACTAAATTCCCACGGCTTCCAGGTCAACTCGGATTTAATTACAGTTTTCCTGCGCTCATCCGTCTCTCTCTCTCCCTCTCCCCCCAGGCCTACCAACCCTCCGGACCTCGGGCCTTAAAACACTGGTGACGACTTTTTTATTCCTCCAGTCAAGAGAGATTGATGGCTGTATACAGAGATGGATGAATGAATGGATAGATACATACAGTATATTAACTGTTCAATCGACCGATAGAGATAGAATCAAATCGTTGAAAGACAAATAGTTACTAGATATTATGACTAGGCCTACCTCCAAACCTATTTTTCAGCTTAGGAAGGATTAGCACTTTCATATCATATACAAAATGATCCTATTAAGTTCTGTTTAATATTGAAAGACGCCCACGCTTCCAACTCTCCCAAAGTAATGGTGACCTATTGTCCCGATCTCTGCTTATAAAGTATATTTACAGCATATGTACCTGTGTGTGTGTGTATATATATATATATATATATATATATATATATATATATATATATATATATATATGCAAGGTAGTAAGGATATGGAAGATGAATGTAGATGTAAAATATAAACTAGCAAATGTAGGTTTAGGTAACTCGGATTGTGAAAAGGATCTGGATGGGCTTGTTAGCATTGATCTGAAACCTAGAAAACAATATATAAGTGTCCGAAGCAGGCCAAACAGGGTTCATGGATTCATAGTTAGGGGTGTGAGTAACAGAACTGCTAACGTCATCTTACAACTTTACTTAGCATTAGTGATGTCTCATTTTGACTACTCTGTACAGTTTGTGTCCTTATCATAGAATGGATATTGACTCTGGATGCAGTAATGAAGAATGACGAAAATTATCCACAATATTATAAATTTATTATAGGAGAGGCTGAAAACTCTTGGCTTGCATTCATTACAAAGGCGAAGATGTAAAGGAGATATGATAGAGGTGTTTAAGTGGATAAAATGTATCAATAAAGGAAATATTAATAAAGTATTGAAACTTAATAACTGCGAGATAACTTCAAATGGCTTCCAATTCGATAAGTTCCGTTTTGGAAAAGATATAGGTGAGCACTGGTTTGGAAACAGAGTTGTGGATGTGTGGAATAGATTGCCTAGTGCACTGATTAGCTCAGGAACGGTAGAAATTTCAAGCGCACATTTGATAGTCGTATGAACAATATAGGTTGGGTGTGAATGGGATCTGCCTAGTGTGTGCCAGTCGGCCTTGGGCAGATTTCCGAATTCTTTTGTAATGTTCTTACCTTAAGGAAACACAAATTCAAGCACTCACACAAGAGAAAGAAAGAGAGAGAGAGTGGGAAGGAGGTAGAGAGCGAGAGAGGGAGAGAGAGAGAAAGAAAGAAAGAGAGAGAGAGTGTGTGGAAGAGAGAACGGGAGAGAGAGAGAAAGGTCGGGCTGACACAATCGTTGAAACACGGGTTGAATTTAATGTCCCGTGGCCATTTTGGCTGTGGACAGGGTGGCTCCAGTGGGCTGTGAGGGGGGACACTTTGTTTTAACCAACCCTCTTCTCAACATAACAGGCCCTGACTTTCGGACATTCCACCTGGTACTTTTAAGCTCCTCGGTGCTCTAGTGTATTAGTTTGCTGGAGTGCTGCACTACTGGCCTGGGTTCGAACCCTGGCTGGGGCATGACACAAACATATTAATAGAGCTACTTTTAATTATGCTTTTGTTGCTATGATGTGTAAATGAATGTGCATATATAGTATACGGTAATGTGAGAATTAAATGAATGTGCATATATAGTATACGGTAATGTGAGAATTAAATGCCCAAATAAACATACAAAATAGATTGGTTGAGTCAAAGTTTATATACATACAAGTTAGTGTATATATACTTTGGGTTGAGTAGCCTATGTAGATTTGGTTTGCCATTGTTATACTTAGGCTAGGTTAGGATAGAAAAGGGAAAAGCAGCAAAAATAGGTGAAGCTGTCGACGGATGCACAGTTGCTCACACATCTACATGTTTCAAAGCTACTCATGATTTTGTTATTATAACTATATCAATGTACACATTGGGAAAGCTCTAAAACAGACTTCAAGTACCGAAAACATAGGTTACCCTTAAATATATGTTTACAGCCTGATATGTGGGAGAGTGCATGTCATCATTGAGGATCGTCTGATTTTTGTTGTTGTTGTTGTTGTTCCCTAAGCTGCCTGGCCGAACAGCCCCGAGTCCCTGAGGAAGGCCATGGCCACGATCGGGCTTTCCCACAGAGCTCTCATTGAGTGTAGATTGTGTTGTTGGCGTAAGTGGTTGTGTGAAATGCAGTCTTCTGTGATGTGTTTAATGGTATGAGGTGCTGTGTTACATCCCGGGCAGGCGTCGACAACGGAGTCTCTTCTGATAGCTCAGGAGAGCTGGATGGTGTCCGCATCTCAGCCTGGCCAGGTGGACTCTGTCCTCGCGAGGAAGGGAGGATTCGGAAGGATGGATTTCGGGAGGTCGTGCATGCAGCTGCGTGTTGTCTGTGAGTGAGTGGATGGATCGGTGAGAGATATGAGTATGGATGTGCTTCTGGAAGTTGGTTCGGGGTGGGCAGGGAGGGAGAGAGGACAATAATTGTGTGCTGGGTGTTGTTTTGATATTTCTTGGTGTCTGTGGGTGTGTTGCCATGTAGTTTTGTTTTGTTTCTACATATAGCTTTATACATGAAAATGTTCGGATGTCACATTTCTATAAATGGAATGCGTAATAACTTAAACTAAGTTAGGTTAGGTTAGGTATGTTGAATAATATTGTCGTTGCCGTATATGCTAAGGGTCAGAACACGTTTATTATGGAGAGGAAATACCGATACGTACGAGAAATTAGATTATGTTGGGTTATTTTGGGCTAGGTTAACTAATATAACGACTGCCATATACAGTAAGGGCCAGGAGTGTGTATATATATATATATATATATATATATAATTATATACACACCCAGTCACAACTGGGTTGTCTAAACAACCCGCCGTGTTGTGAGGGGGGGGGGGGGGGGGGGAGAGAGAGGAGAGGTTATCAGTGTGCTAAAATTTGACCATTGGCGCCGTTATTTTGGAATTGCAGGGAGCGGGAATGGCCAGCCACCGATTTTCAGTTTTTAATCCCACCGTGATTGGACAGTTGAACGGTGCCTCTAATTCCACCTGACTCCCTACGCACAGGCATTGGAAAATATAGTGGGTATGAAAATGGTAATTATATTGTCTATAACAGTCTACCCAATTGGAGGTATATTAATGGTAATAAACTCACGTAATCCAAGGATATATACACACACACACACACACACACACACACACACACACACACACACACACACACACACACACACACACACACACACACACACACACTCTAGATATATACTAGAGCACTATTTGGGCTTTATCTAAAATAATTTAAATATTCCTCGTGAAATAGATAGCCATAATTTAGACGCCGGTTTACAAGTTAGGACAATGTGGCTAATACCATTGTTGTCGCTATACACACCAACTCACCATTCACTCCCGGAAAAACAAACAATAAAATGTAACTATTACGCGCGAGAGGTGATGAGAGCTATAGCCTGTTTTTGTTTAGGGGGTTTATGTCATCGCTCGTTTTTTTAGTTTTTTCCCGGACTGCTTAACCCCTTCTGTACCGGCGACGTCTTTTTAAATTTTATTCTTACTATATTTAGACGATGTTTTGCAGTTTAAGAAGGATCTGTGGTTGTAAAAAGGGTTAAGTGAGATCATTCGAAGCCTGTTAATTGCTGGAGACCCATTTAAAACTGAGGAAAACTGTGTTATAGTAGCCGGAATAGAGTTACAAGGACGGTACCGGTACTGTAACGGTTAAGGGGAGGTTTCCACTTGAGGGATTTTTTTTCGAACTTCCTTCTCCCTCATGTTTAGCCCCATTGCTTTTGAGATTTTAAGACGTTCGCCCCATTAGTACGATTTTAAGAACTTTCGCCCCATTTATGTCACTTTTAAGACCTTTCGTGCCATGTAGGTGTCGATTTTTTCCTGGCGAGCGATAGCGAGCCTGTAATTTAAGAGGAATCGGCCTTCGGCCGGGACATTTTTCTACCGAAAAATGTACAAATTTATCTTGAAAGAGGATCAAAGGGGGTGTAATTTCAAGCTTGTTGGAAGTCTAGCAAATGCACTAAAAACCTCCCCTTAATCGGTCTTCTGGTTTCGTTTGTTTGTTTTCTGCGGGTCTAGAATATATGATCAGGTAAAAAGAGGTACAAAGGAAAGCTAGCAACAACAGATATTAATCCTTATGAGTGTTTATAAAGCTTGTTATTATGCTAGCAGGAGGTTCTTATCTCTAATGGATGTGCTTAAATTAGAACGATGGATAAACAGGTATATACAGCTTATAAATATGAGTACATTTACAAGTCACAATCGGTAGATAAATAACGTGAAATACAATCAGGATGACAATACTAAGAGACCTTAAGGGGAGGTATTTAGTTTGTTCCCTAGACCTCCATACAAGCTTAAAATTACACCCCCTTGAGTCCCTTTCAAGATAAATTTGTGCATTTTTCGGTAGAAAATTTTCCCGGCCAAAGGCCGGTTCCTCTTAAATTACAGGCTCGCTATCGCTCGCCAGGATAAAATCGACACCTGAACTGCACGAAAGGTCTTAATATGGGGTGAAAGTTCTTAAAATCGCTAAACTAATGGGGCAAACGTTTTATAATATCAAAAGCAATGGGGCTAAACATGAGGGAGAAAGGGGTCAAGACAAAAATCCCTCAAGTGGAGATCTCCCCTTAACCCCTTCTATACCGGCGACGTCTTTTCCATTTTATTCTAGCTATATATAGATGATTGTGTGCAGTTCAAGAAGGATCAGTGTTAGTATAAATGGTTAAATGAGATAGTTCCAAGCCTGTTCATTGCTAGACGCACTTTTTAAACTAAATATAATCGTCTAATAGTAGCCAGATTAAAGGTAAAATGACGTACACAGGAGTACAAAGGAAATCAAGCAACAACAGGTCTAGTTAGGCTGCTTGTCCTCCAAAACACTAGAGATGAAGTGTTCAACCAGTGGAAAGGGAACTACTGCCCTGGAACTAATGCCGGTGGCAGGATTAGGAAGTTAGTAGGGGACAGATGGGCTAGTAACATACGGTAACACAGGTATACGTGATCTTTCATATATCTGGGAAAAATAGAGTAACGTCTTAGTAATATATATTCGCAATAATCCTTGATGAATCTGAGGGTGGAATAAACTATAGTTATACATTTACAAACGCCGTCAGTCGCGGGTTTGAGGCAAGACATTAGTCTAGGCGAAGTTTAAAAGAATCGACGGTGCTGCAGTCTATAACGTCTAGGGGAAGCCAATTCCACAAGTAGATTCGTGCGAGTTGAAAGATTTACCAATCATTTTGCAACCGTTTCCCCGCGTGTAATTAGATTGGTCGATAGTGAAGTACTCACTACAGTTAATTTTGTTGATGCCTTTCATTAAGTCGCCTCTTAATCTGCGCTGGGTTAAAGGAAATAGATTTAATTCTCCAAGACGTTCCTCGTATCGTTTGTTCTTTAGGCTAGGTATAATTTTGGTAACTCTACGTTGAACTCGTTCTAGCTTGTCTATATATTTTTGGTAATAAGGGCACCAGGATTGAACGCAGTATTCCAGAAGAGGACGGACGATGGAATTGTAAAGAGTTAGGATAACTTCTTTGGATGTATGCTCAAATGACCTGCCTAAGGGTCATCTAGGGTAAAGGGTCATCTACAAAGCTGCTACTAGATGGTGAGTGCGGGATTTTTATATGTATCACCACCCATAACGAGGGGCGTCGCGCTCCTTGGTGCCGCTAGAAGAGTGGCGAACACATCAAAAGGTATCAAGGTAGCTACAACAGAACTGCTGGAGCGTGAAGATCACCTTGGGAAACTCGGGCTGCTATTCATGGATTCGATCCTGCGATGTTATCCACTGAACCATGCCTCTCCCTATTCCGGCTACTGCTAAAAAATGGCAGCCAATCCCCATAGACGGCATTGAATGCGATTCGGTGTGGTTGGCAGCCCTGCGAGTGGTGACAGACCTACCGCTTTTGCTTTTGTTTTACCGCGCTTTTTTGCTTTGCCAACTTTTCTCATTTATTTAAAAGTGGTTTGGGAGCTTTAATTATTGCGCAGAATAAATCGGACCATTTAGCGTGGACCTGAAAGCGTGGATATTATATATGACAAAGGGCGACTAGGGTATGAATACATCAGTTTGTTTTTCTTTAATTTTTTGCTAATTGCGCGCCAACTCTCTTCATTGTTTTGGGTCGGAATCTGTGGGCTTTAATTATGGCCACGCGCTGAATTAATGTTTTGGGTGGGCTTGAGTTTATTGGAGTATTAATTATTTTGTTGATGTGCTGTTAGGTAGGGGTTTTAGTAATTAAAGTGGAAAAAATATGTAGTGTAGTGTTAGTTACTATTCTATTATTGTCTGAATGTGTGTGTTTGAGAGACATTACAAAGGAGTACAAAGTAAGCCGAGCAACAAATCTAGCGACCCCTTTAGAAGCCTTGCCCTTTAAATCACTGCTGCTCGGAGTGTTCAACAGTGTTTTTGAGTGAGTATGGGTCAGTTGGAAAGGGAAGTACTGCTCTAGGACTAATGTCCATGGCAGGGTTAGGAGATGTTAGTAGGAGACAATTTTGGCTAATAATATAGCCCAACTATAAATTATATTTTGTGTATCTGGGGAAAAGTGAGTAACGGCTTATATATTTATTTATACATGTGATGCTCGATGTATCCGGGGAAAAGGAGACAACGTTATATATTAACACATGCAGTCAGTCACGGGTTTAAGGCAAGGTGTTTGTCTATGTGATGCTTAAAGGAATCAACGGTGCTGCAGTCTATAACATCTCGAGGAAGCCCATTCCACAAGTTGACAATTCGATTGAAAAAGCAATTCTTAGACTCATTTGAGTTGCATGATTAAAAATGTACCAATGATTTTGCAACCATTTCCCCGCGTGAAATTTGAGTGGAGGATCGTAAAGTACTTATTACAGTTCATGTTGTGATTTCCTGATTTTGATGATTTTGAAACTTAAATTAAGTCTCTTCTTAATCCGTGCTAGGTTAAAGGCAATAGATTTAATTCTTTTAGACGCTCCTCGTATGGTTTGTTCTCTAGACTAGGTATAATTTTGTTAACTTTACGTTGAACAAGATATATAATGTCTACAACTTTACTCTTGTCGTATAGGTTGAGGGTATCATTTGTTACGGAAGCCATGTTGAGTATCTTTGAGTGTGTTGTTACGGAAGCCATGTTGAGTATCTTTGAGTGTGTTGTTACGGAAGCCATGTTGAGTATCTTTGAGTGTGTTGTTACGGAAGCCATGTTGAGTATCTTTGAGTGTGTTGTTACGGAAGCCATGTTGAGTATCTTTGAGTGTGTTGTTTGTTACGGAAGCCATGTTGAGTATCTTTGAGTGTGTTGTTTGTTACGGAAGCCATGTTGAGTATCTTTGAGTGTGTTGTTACGGAAGCCATGTTGAGTATCTTTGAGTGTGTTGTTACGGAAGCCATGTTGAGTATCTTTGAGTGTGTTGTTACGGAAGCCATGTTGAGTATCTTTGAGTGTGTTGTTACGGAAGCCATGTTGAGTATCTTTGAGTGTGTTGTTTTCCTGTAAGTGATTTGCAAGTCTGTCTCTTATGAGTGTTTCTAGCATTTTACAGACAACTGAGGCTAAACTAAATGGACGATAGTTACTAAGTAGAGATTTGCTGCCTTTTTTAAATGTTGGTGTTACGTTAGCGAGCTTCCACTCGACAGAGAGAGCGAGAGAGAATTGCAGTTACATAGATACTTAGACCACACAAACTTTGCAGTCCCTACAAAATCGATATATAAATTTAGATAGATAGATAGATGAATAGATAGTTATACAGATATACAGAGAGAGAGAGAGAGGGTGAAGGAAGGAAAGGGATTATGCAAATAGAGAAAACAAAAAAGAGAGTGGCGGATCAGAAAGAGAGAGCGAGGAGAGTGAGAGAATGAATGCATGAATGAACAAGTGAACGAGAAGACAAAAAAGAGAAAGGAAGAAGGAAAGGGATTATGCAAATAGAGGAAAATAGAGCCTGGCGGATCATACGAGAGACAGAGGTGATGCGGATGAAGAAAATAGGAAGAGAGAAAAAGAGAATGGTGGATCATGCAAAGGGAGAGAGAGGGAGAGAGATAATTGACCATCAAACTTTTAAAGGAACAAAGTTAACAGATTTTAGGGCAATTTGCTTGATTTGATGGAAGAGGGAGAGAGAGAAGGGGGGGGGGGGGGGGGGGGGGGGGGAAGGGGATATAAAGGAAGAAAGAGGTGAGGATGAGAGAGAGAGAGAGAGAGAGAGAGAGAGAGAGAGAGAGAGAGAGAGAGAGAGAGAGAAGGGAGGGGGGGGGAGGATTGAGCTTTAATGATTATAAATATACACTTTATTTTCTCATGGTATCAAATTTAATATAAAAGGGTTTAGCGGGCGACAATTGACACAAACACGTTTAACCTGTATTGTTTCAGCTGACGGTAAATTGCCATGTTCCCATCTTGATTACTTAGCTATTACGAAGAAGTTATAGAAACAAAATATATGTTAACTACGAGACTTTACTTTACAGCAGAAAAAGGTAGTTTTATATTTTTCCATTGGGTGGCGAGAAATCGGCTGCTAAAGAGATTGCCTTCTCCGCCAGATGTAAACTATAGACAATACGTATAGCATGAATGAGAGAGAGAGAGAGAGCTAAAGGTGAGGAATATGAGAGAGATGGGAGGAAAAAGGATTATGCAAATAGATAAAAACAAAGAGATTAGCGGATCATGAGAGAGAGAGAGAGAGCTATTGTTTGTTGAAATTGGTGCTGTGGATGACAAATATGACCAATTATATTTTCCTAGTATCAAATCCAGCAAATAAAAGGTGTTGATGGCTGAACATTGAGAGAGAGAAAACAGTGTTAGAGTGAGTGTATTTTTTGTATTTATATATATATATTTTTGTTTATTGAACTATATTGTTAGATATTTTTGTATTGGAACGAATCATATAATAATGGTATATTATGGGGATAGTGGCTATTATGTTTTGGTCTATTAATATATATATATATATATATATATAATAATGTTAGATAAAACTCCATCAGTCCTACGCTTATGTGCTTATTTCATGCATTTTCATGCAATTTAAGAAAGTTTATATAATTGTATTATATAATTGTATTATATAATTGTATTATATTTACCGTCTTCCTTTCCCGGCCACAACCCGCGCAAATAATGAGTTCTGATAATAACCCTCTGCGTGTCTCCGTAAACATTGAGAAAACTTAACTGACCTACATACAACCGAGACAGCAACTCTTTACAACCGAGACAGCAACTCTTTTATCACGGTTAACCCTTTGAGTACCAGCGACGTGTGTTATCTTTTATTCTAATTATATTTAGCCTAGACGATTTTGTGAGGCTTAGGAAGAATTTGCGGTACCGGTAGTTTAAAGAGTTGGTTAAAATCGTTTTTCTCTGTGGATGAGGAAGACAAAGGGCAGAGCTACTTGTTGTGGATGAGGAAGACAAAGGGCAGAGCTGCCTGTGACAAGTGCCTCCCCCAAAGTTGAAAATAGGTAGGGACGAAAAAAACAGACCGAGTAAACCCAATTTAGTGGGGACAAACAAACTACCGAGCCAAACTCAGATGGCTAGAGACGAATACTTTTTTTGTTTTGTGACAGAAAGAAGTGTGGTGTGCAGTAGATAGCAGGAGGAGGTGTGTGTGAGAGCCAGCTGGATCACTCTGTGTAGGTGAGGCACAAACAGAAACAGCCTTATTATTGCTAGAGGTCCTTCCTAAGCTGAATAAAATCGTCTACTAGTTGCCACAATATAATGAAAAGGACGTCACCGGTACTGTATGGGTTAAACAGAATATCTCTACATTTTAGTCTTGGGTTTGGACTGTTAGAGGTGTTCAGGGATTATTGGAAGTTACTGTACACTCGTTGACAGGAATACTTAACTACCCTCCTCTTGATATAAACGAGACATTGAACTATACTGTAGTCTGTTTCTTCCCTCCTTGAAACCCTTAAGTTTTGACCGTGTAGGATTGAAAGGTAACTGAATCACTATCAATGTACCCAATGCTCTTATATACCTTTTCATACCAATGTTGCAAATTTCTGGTGAATGGAGGCCGCTGTTGGGTGAGTGGAATTGGTATGCCTCCGTTCCATTATCCCCTTCAGTATTAGGATGCATATTATAGAGGTATATTGGTACCGTAGTAATAAACCATCTATTGCAAGGATAGAAAGGATACTGCATCACCTTGTTCTATCCTCTTGTTCTCCAGATTATTGACGACGCAGTAGGAGGCCTTTGCTATGGTTGTTGGTATTCTCACCGGTGTTGTTGTTGTTGTTGTTGATCTTGTTATTGTTGGAGAATGTTGTTCGCTGCGTCGTTTAGGAGTGCTAGAGAAAGACGGAAGGTGATACTGCACTATCTTGTTGTTTTCTTCTCTCTTGATATTCTTCTCGTGATTGTTGACGACTAGCAGGAAGCCTCGGTTATCGCTGATGTTTTTGTTGTTGTTGTTGTTGTTGTTGTTGTGATGTTATTCCGGCGTTCGTTTTGGGGTGCGGACATAACAGTTTTATTGTTGATGGAGACAAATTTGTTATGAAGGGAGAGATATATTTTATATTGTGGCTGAACACTAATTAAGGTAGTCATACGAGCGTTATTTGCAACTTTATTGTTGACAATTAAAATATCCTGCCAGTAGGTTGACAAACGAAATACTTTTCATATCCAGTCTCAACATTAAGTATTTAATTTATTATTATATATATACAGTATATATATATATATATATATATATATATATATATATATATATATATATAAACTTATATATATTATGATAATTATATATATATATATATATTATATCTATATATATATATATATTTATTATAGATATATATATATATATATATAAACACAAAGTTCATTTATGCTCCATAGTTCCTATTATGACTCTGGAAGTGATTGAATGGCCGAAATAGTGTGAAGTCATACACATTATTCTGTTTTCCCTCCGACCCTCAACTCCGCTTTCAGACATTAACCCCGCTTTGCCACCCTGCCTCTCAGCATATCGGCTGTATTTTGCGTTAGTATCTGCAACTTCTTTTCTATTTTTTTTTTCATATATTATTATTTTTTTTCTTTTCTAGAAAGATTATATTTCCGTCAAATCGTATACAATTCTAATGATTGAGACCCTGCCTTACGCCAGTTAGCGGGGGTGACTATCTATTTGGGGCAATGTATGACTGATGGGTATTGTGTTGATGGGGATTAATAGAGATGTGGAGGCGTTGATGGTGGGTAATTGGCCGATGTGGGTTGGCTGAGAGAGAGTGTGTGAGAGAGAGAGAGAGAGAGAGAGAGAGAGAGAAAAAAAGGAGGGGGGGGGGGGGGTGAGTGAGTGGGGGTGAAGTAGGAGATGGAATTAATACTATTAGTGGTAAGAAGAATGAAGCATTGCCGATGTATATATTTTATTTGATATTATTAACATTGTGCACTATAGACATTACAAAAACAAAACAAAAAACACAGGAACGGGACCACTTATAAAAATACAATTGATTATATTTTATTCAGTTTGAAAATATAGTTGCACGAAAGTATAATAGTGTCGCTAAAATTAAGGAATTCAACATACAATCCTTGAATACATACCAATATTATTAGCGAAAACAACAATCAAATAGAGTATAACGCGGTTGATCGATGGAAATATATTTATGGAATATATCGAACATCACAAGGCACCCATACGCACGAGAGAGAGAGAGAGAGAGAGAGAGAGAGAGAGAGAGAGAGAGTGTGTGTAAGAGAGAGAGCGATCTGGCTGTGGTCCCGATGG
>CM064483.1:13277444-13294944 GCA_032716605.1 Paralithodes platypus | reverse complement strand
TTTTACATCTCTGAGCCGCTCGTCCAATTCTAGCACACGGCCTTCTTCAATTGTGGGGTTCGTTTATTATTTAGGTCTGGTGTATGTGTAAGCGGGTGTTGGAAGGTGTGTTTTATATGGGGGGTATTAGGGTCGTGTAGTTGGTGGTAGTTATCAGGAAGTTGGTATTTATTTGATTGATTGACTCACTCTCGTTCCCCCCCCCCCCCTTCTCTCTCGCTGTCGCTCTCTCTCTCTCTCTCTCTCTCTCTCTCTCTCTCTCTCTCTCTCTCTCTCTCTCTCTCTCTCTCTCTCTCTCTCTCTCTCTCTCTGAGCCAATAGACTGTCTATCTGTCTAGACAGACAGATTCCCTAACCCACCCCTCATTTAATGATCACTAACCCACCCCTTATTTCACAATCACTAACCCACCATTTATTTCTCATTCACTAAACCCACCTATTTCAGATTCCCTACCCCACCCCAATTTGGTATTCCCTACCCCACCGTTATTTCAGACTCCCTAACCCATCCCCTATTCTAGGGGACTCTGAAATAGGTATATGGACTGCAGTAATAGGCAGTAGGGAGGTTGGGCGGGGCAGCATGGAGGGGGGGGGGGGGGATAGTGGGGAGGGAAGAGGGACGAAATAATTGGGAGAATCGTGTGGTGACAAGGAGGTGGGGAGGGATAATAAGAGGGAGGAGAGGAAGGATAGAGAGAGAGAGAGAGAGATATAGAAAAAGAGAGAGAGAGAGAACAAAAAAAGAGAGATAAAAGGAGGTGAAGCAAGGGTATAAAGAAATGTGGAGGTGCAAACGTTGATATTTCCTTTTCCACTCCCTTGTTCTAGATTACCCTACCCAGCTCCCTAGTTCGGATTCCCCCTTTCCAACCCCTATTTCGGATTCCCTTTCCCACCTCTTTATTTCAGATTTCCCTCACCTCCCCACCTTCATTTGTTTCCCCTTTCCACCTCCTGTATCGACCATGAGTCCCCCACTTCACTTTCCCCCGTTGTCTATCCTCTCCCCTCTCCCAATCCCTCTCCTCTGCCTTCTATCCTCTTCCCCTCTCCCCCACCCCTTCCTATTCCTCTCCACCTCCTATCCTCTCCCCTCCCCCAATCCCTCTCCTCCGCCTTCTATCCTCTCCCCCTCTCCTTCCTATTCCTCTCCACCTCCTTCCATCCTCTCCCCTCCCCAATCCTTCTCCTCCGCCTTCTATCCTCTCCCCCTCTCCTTCCCATTCCTCTCCCCCCCCCCCCCCCCCCCCACCCTCTCTCATTCTCTCCACCGTCTTCTATCCTTCCCTCCCATCCCTCTCCTCCCCACGGATTAATTTCCAACGATCAGAAGTCGGGTTTCCAGCCAACAATCTCCCACGCTTTCTTCGGCCCAGTGCTCCCAACTGCTCCGATATTTGGCGCCTTTTCTATTTTATTTCATTATATTTTGGTGTCATCGTATTTTTTTCCTTTCCGTTTTTCTTTCTTTCCTTTTCTAGTTATTTGTTTTTCTATGCTTCTACTTCTTATTCTGATTAGTCTTATTTCCAACTATCAAAAGTTGGATTTCCAGCCAACAATCTCCAGTAAGAAGTCGGGTCAACTATCTTTCTGTTTTCGGCCCAGGGGTGCTAACCGCTACGACATTCGGTTCTTCTGTATAACTTATTTTGCTGTTTCTTTTTCTTTGTCATCTTCTTTTCATCTCCGTCGGGAAAATAAACACACAATAATATTGACCCACGGCTCAGTCTTGTTGTCTTGTTTTTTTTGTATTGTTCGAGCGGTTAAGGGAGTTCATACTCACCAGTCAACATAGTATAATTCAATTTTGATGTTCAATAGTTAAGGTCTCTTAATATTATTTTGCCTCAAAATTACGGAAATATAGCAGTAAAGAACTAGTACTATTGATAGTTAGGTATGTTTGTGACCGTTAAATTATGTTATATTTAAATTATATTTAAAATTATATTATATTATTATATTATATTATATTTAAATTAAGTTATGATGTTGGCAATACGGTTGCCTGTCTTGTGAACATAACCTGAACCAGGAATAATTCTAACAATATAGGATGGAGAGTGGGGGATACCTAGTGGTTCAGATTCGACCGGTCGGCTCATTTCGGCCGCCATAAATTGTGCTGGTTGGTCCAATTCTGCCGAAACGGTCGCTCAACCTAAATCAACCACTTGGCCAAAAGCAACCATTCAACCACTTGGCCAAAAGCAACCATTCAAACATAATTGTTCGTTTGCCCCTATTCCGTCACTTAAGGGGAGATCTCCACTTGAGGGATTTTTTTCTGGACCCCTTTCTCTCTCATGGTTAACCCCATTGCTTTTTAGATTTTAAGACGCTCGCCCCATTTAGTTTGTCGATTTTAAGAACTTTCGCCCCATTTCTGTAAATTTTAAGAACTTTCGTGCCATTTAGGTGTCGATATTTTCCTGGCGAGCGATAGCGAGCCTGTAATATAAGAGGAACCGGCCTTTGGCCGGGACATTTTTCTACCGAAAAATGTACAAATTTATCTTGAAACGAGGTATAGGGGGTGTAATTTTAAGCTTGATGGAAGTCTAGGGAACAAACTAAATATTTATTTGTTTACTTATTGTTATTTTAGTTTCCTCCCTAAGCCTCCATCAAGCTTAAATAAATAAAGATTCCCCTTTGAGATAAATGTGTACACTTTTGGTAGAAAAATGTACCGGCCAAAGGCCGGTTCCTCCTAAATTACAGGCTCGCTATCGCTCGCCAGGAAAACAAATTGACACCTACAGTAAATGGCACAAAAGGTCTTGATTTTTGTTAGAGAAATAGGACGAAAAGTCTAACAATCGCCAAACTAATGGAGCGAACATCTTATAATCTCAAAACTAATGAGGCTAAGTAAGTAAGTATGAGGGAGAAGGGGGTCCAGAAAAAACAACTACCTCCCCCATAAAGCATACGACTGCTCAGAGTACTGTGTGCTCAGTCCAGGAACTCAATGCTTTTGTGCTAACAGGGAGGAGAGACAAGGAGGGCTTGAGGTGGCTTGGGTAGCTGTTCCTTGCTATATATACAGGTCATGATACAGGTATATATTTGTCATTTTTTGTTCTCGTATGCCATATATTATCATGGCTACATCATCTTTGTATATAATTACATTTGTGTATGTATTATTGTTATATATATATATATATATATATTATTATTGGCATATATTTAATAATTGTTATTATTTTTATTTTTATTATTATTATTATTATTATTATTATTATTATTATTGTAGAACTAGAGAAAAACTGAGAGCGAGCAAGAGAAACAAGAAGAGATAACCCCAGCGAAGTTTATAAGGACTTATGACCCACACTGCCAAGATAAAATATATACCTAGTACTATATATATTTTTTATTTTTTTGTTTACTTTTAGTATTATTATTATTAATATATGTATTATTATATATATTAGTATTATCATTTATTGTTATTAATATTATTATTATTACTTCATTAATAGTTTGTCTAATTATTGGTTTTTGTTGTTAAATTTGTTTTTTTCAAGGGTCTTATTACTTATTATTTTTGGTATTATAAATTGTAATTGTAATTATTATTTATTGCTATTGTTGTTTTTATTAGTATTACGAAAAATAATCGTCGCCAATAATGTATCCTGTCCGTCTATATTATCTCTTTACCAGCCCAAAAATCTGAGAAAAAACATCAATTCACACTATAATATAGGCTACTCTAAAACACAAAGTGGAAACTAGAGAGAGAGAGAGATGAGAGGAGAGTAGAGGGAGATATAGAGAAGAGAGGAGAGAGAGGAGAAGCGCGCCGCGCCCCCCCCCCCCCCCCACCCCGACCACACATACGGACAAAAGCAATCCATTCCCACCAAGTCGACCAAAGAAATGTCAAAAGCGCGGCGAATAGTTGTGAAATATTGGAAGATCAAGGAGAGAGAGAGAGAGATATGAATGGGATTTCATATTTCCAATTTCCTTTTATTGCTTTCCGTATTATTGTGGCTATGAAAGTACTTGTAGAAGTCCCTTCTATATCATTTATACTCAGATTATTTCAGATTCGGAACCCCTTATGGCAATTTGAGTTTGTTTTTGTGTGTGTGAGAGAGAGAGAGAGAGAGAGAACATGGAAAATGAAGTAATATACCTCAATTTATAGATATTAAATTAGAAGTGTATCATATTTAATTAAAGGTCATTTGTATTGTGGGTTTTATTGCGTTCTCCCTGACCTTAACCTTAATGACAATAAGGCTGGAGTGGCGTAATATTTAAACATACGGGACTCGAGGTTTACGCTAAATGCCTTTTTATTTGTTATTTAACCCCTTCAGTAGTTGAGGACGTATTTATTCCTTTCCATTCTGGCTATCAATAGACGATTTTATTTAGGTATGGAAATAATTATGGAAGTCAGAAGGTTAATTGAGATGTGCTTCACTGCTTTGATTGCCAGAGGTCTTTCCTAAGTGGCGTATTTATTTGGTAATTTATGTATGTTTAAATTGTTTTGTTAGTTTCCTCCCTAGACCTCCATCAAGCATAAAAAACTCCCGCCTAAGACCCTTCTTTAAGATAAATTTGTACATTTGTCGATAGAAAAGTGTCCTGGCCGTAGGCCGGTTTCTCTTAAGCTACAGGCTCGCTATCGCTCGCCAGGAAAAAATTGACACCTAAATAATACGAAACGTCTTAATATTGACAAAGAAATGGGGCGAAAGGTCTTAAAATCCCCAAACTAATGGGCCGAACATCTTATAATATAAAAACTAACGGGGGAAGGAGGTGTGCATGCCTCTGTGTGTAGACGTATGTATGCCTGTGTGTGTGTGTGTTTGTGTTGGCGTATGTATGTATGTCTATGTGCGTGAGTGCGTGCGTGCGTATACCCCTGCTCCAAAGTTGATGGCCTAATTGTTAAAAAAGTGGCCGTAATTTATGACTTTGTTTACCCCGTGTTTGGATCCTCTTTTTACAACCGTAGTTCTTTTGTTCTATTCAGACTGTTGTGTGAATTGTTATTGTGATGAGGTGATGTGTTTGTGTTGTTGTGTTTGTTTATTGGGTTTAGCGTTATTTATCGTGTAGTTGATTTATTTATAAGGTGCTATTTTGTTTTATGGTTTGGTTGTGTTTTAAAGTTTCTCTCTTATTTGTGTTTGTGTGTTTTTGTTTAAATTGTCTCTCTTATTTGTGTGTGTGTTTTTGTTTAAAGTTTCTCTCTTATTTGTGTTTTTGTTTAAAGTTTCTCTTATTTGTGTTTGTTTTTTTGTTTAAAGTTTCTCTTATTTGTGTTTGTGTGTTTTTGTTTAAAGTTTCTCTTATTTGTGTTTGTGTGTTTTTGTTTAAAGTTTCTCTCTTATTTGTGTTTGTGTGTTTTTGTTTAAAGTTTCTCTCTTATTTGTGTGTGTGTTTTTGTTTAAAGTTTCTCTCTTATTTGTGTTTGTGTGTTTTTGTTTAAAGTTTCTCTTATTTGTGTGTGCAGTATATTTTGTTGACAAGTTGGTCCCGTTATTTTGTTTATTATTATTTTTGTACTATGATCAATTATTTTGAGTTGCGTTGTTACATGCCTAGTATACTTTATTTGTCAAATTACGTTTTAGTTTATTATTTGTGTATACAAACATGCATACATTAATATATACCTGTATACATAGGTGTTTTTATACATCCATGCCTATAATAGAATATCAAAATCTACCCACTGTATGAAAATATTTATAATTAACCCCTTGAAGCTCTGACGCGTTGTAGCAGTATATTTTGGCTATCATTAGACGATTTTATGCAGCTTAGGAAGGATCTGTGGGTATTAAAAGGGTAAAGACTCTCAATCAACCCTCTGACTTCCATATACCATTCCTAATCTGAATAAAATAGTCTAGTAATTACCAGAAAACAAAAAAGAAATGCGTTTTGGAGCTTGAAAGGGTTAATGATACGATTGTTTCCGAATCGCTTAATGAACGCTTTTATGTTCCTTTGTATTTAGTTATTGCTACTATTAAGCGATTATTCATCTTCATAAGGACCTAGACATTAAAAGGCTACAAATGATCTCCATGCCTTTAGTACCACAGATCCTTCTTAAACTTGACAAAAGTCTAATGATAGCCAGAAGAATGTGAACGTCATCATCACACTTATTTGTGGATGTCAAACTCTCCATTAAATTATTCAAGAGCAGGTATTGTCAATTTCAGTACCCCATTACAATATATGAAGTATAATTACAACTTGTCATTGAGCTACATTTAAAGAGGCAAGAATATTGAAGTGAACAAAAACCCTAAAAAAGGCCAGACTAGTTAAGTTAAATAGGCTTACAGTAATACGCACTTTACAAACTTCCATTCACTAAAAAAAAGCCCGACTAGTGAATCAAGACCCCCTACAACCAAAGTCCCCCGTGCCCCCCCCCCCCCCCCCTTTTAGTCCCGGGAGTTTTGTAGCAATAATTCCAGACCGTGTGTTTGACCTTTGTGTTGACCTGCCTTGACCTCGGGGGGGCTGACCTTTTGGCTGGACAGACTACGACACCCCCCCCCCCCCCATCCCCTTTTTTTTGTTTTACTGTCTGATGCACCTATGGGATTGTTTGTGGAGAATAAACTTTTGTTCTTTTCTTTTTTGGAAGGGGGGGGGGGTCTGCTTATGTGTTTGGAGTGCTTTTGTGTCTGGATACGTTTTCTCTCTCTCTCTCTCTCTCTCTCTCTCTCTCTCTCTCTCTCTCTCTCTCTCTCTCTCTCTCTCTCTCTCTCTCTCTCTCTCTCTCTGTCTCTCTGTCTCTCTGTCTCTCTGTCTCTCTCTGTCTCTCTGTCTCTCTCTCTCTCTCTCTCTCTCTCTCTCTCTCTCTGTCTCTCTCTCTCTCTGTAATGAATTCCTGTGCCATTATCAACCTGTCTTAATAAGTAATGATCATAATAAGCACAGTAACTAAGAACCCCGATAATAAGCTATTCTAATGTAACCTATTGTTTAGCCTATGATACCGTATTCTAATGTAACCTATTGTTTAGCCTATGATACCGTATTCTAATGTAACCTATTGTTTAGCCTATGATACCGTATTCTAATGTACCTATTGTTTAGCCTATGATACCGTATTCTAATGTAACCTATTGTTTAGCCTATGATACCGTATTCTAATGTAACCTATTGTTTAGCCTATGATACCGTATTACTCTTTGTTTATGGGAAGCATTAATTTAAATTTTATGGTTTCCGGAGATATATTTCCTGTAACTCTTCCTGTGTCATTTGTTTCCTATTATTGACGCACGCCATTTAGCACACACACACACACACACACACACACACACACACACACACACACACACACACACACACACACACACACACATTAATAGTGCAGTTTTAAAGGGGGTGGTCAGTGGATTGTGATCGTGTTGGATCTATTGATGGTGGATGTGTTGATGCGGTATTGATGGTGGATGTGTTGATGCGGTATTGATGGTGGATGTGTTGATGCGGTATAACTAGTGATGATGGAGGTGTATTGATGATGGTGGTATTGGTAACGGTATGATGGTGCTACCAATGATAGGGAGGCGATTATTTTGAATATTAGGATGTGGTGAAGTTATGCTAAACATGACACTATTGCGATGGTACTGATAAGAGATGGTGATGTTTAAATAAAGTATAGTAGAGATTATGTTGGTTATAATAATGGCGATAGGGGTGATAATGATAGTGGAAGATATAATAGTTCTATACTGATAGAGATAGTGGTGATGGTGGAAGATGAGAAGATAGTGCTAGTTATAGTGATGATGGTGGTGGTGAAGGAGTTGGTAGCACTGACAGGGACTTACCTAAATCCAATCACTGGTTCCCCAAATTACTGAGATGAAGTTATTTGTGCTGGTGAGGTAGTTGCGGTAGGAACTGTTGAGATATATATATTTTGTGGTGAGGATTGTGATGGTTGTGGTAGGAAGAGGTGAGATATATTTTGTGGTGAGGATTGTGATGGTTGTGGTAGGAATTGGTGAGATATATATATTCTGTGGTGAGGATTGTGGTAGTACAGTATGTGTGGAGCTATATAGTTTGTGGTAGGAAGTGTTGATATACATATTTGGTGGTGAGGATTGTGGTAGTTGTGGTGACTAGTGTTGAGCTATATATATTTTGTTGTGCGGCCGTTTTTTTGTTTTTGTTTTTTTGGTGGTGGTAGTTATAGTGGTGTGAAAGATAGTGATGGTGAATTTAGTACCATAGTGGATATATTGATGGGCAAGGTGATGGAGATGGTGTTCTTGGTGGAGGTAGAGATAGTGGTGATTTAGATAGTGATGTTGGTGGTGGAGATAGTGCTGGTAGTGATGGATATATTAGTGGTGGTAGTGATGGAGATAGTAGTGGTGGTGGAGATAGTAGTGGTGGAAATAGTAGTGATGGTGGTGGTGGTGGTGGTGGAGGAGATAGTGATGGTAGTGATGAAGATAGTGGTGGTGGTGGTGGTGGAGATAGTGGAGGTGGTGGAATTGTTAACACTGACAGGGACTTAACTAAATCCAATCACTGGTTCCCCCAATTACTGACCTGGAGGGGTTGGTGGTGGTGGTTGTTGTGAGTTGGTGGTGGTGGTTGTTGGTGGTGGTTATGGTTGTTGGTTATTGTGGTGGTGGTGGTTGTTGTTGGTGGTGGTAGTGGTTGGTGGTGGTGGTAGTGGTTGGTGGTAGTGGTCGTGGTTGGTGGTGGTAGTTGTGGTTGGTGGTGGTTATTATTGGTGGTTGTTGTTGGTGGTGGTGGTTGTTGTGGTTATTATTGTTGGTAGTGGTTGGTGGTGGTTATGGTTGTTGGTGGTGGTGGTGGTAGTGGTTGTTAGTTTGATTATAGTTGTTATTGTAGAGGTGGGTAGTTCATGGTTAGGGTTGCGCGCGAAGCGTTGTTGGAGTGATTGTTATGGGGATTGTAGTTAGGAGTGTTTGTTTTGGTGGGTTTTGTAGTAGTTGTGGTGGTGATATTGGTAAGTACGGTGGTGGTGGTGATTGAGATGGTGGCGGTAGTGGCTATTGATGGTGGAGAAAGGGGTGGTGATGAAGACAGTGATAGTAATGGGGATGGTGGAGATAGGGGTGGTGGTGAAAACAGTGATAGTAATGGGGATGGTGGAGGTAGGGGTGGTGGTGAAGGCAGTGATAGTGATGGAGGTGGTGAAGACAATGATGGTGATGGTGGTGGAGGAATTGGTAACACTGACGGACTTAACTAAAAAACACAATCGCTAGTCCCCCCCCCCCCACCATTACTGACTTAAAGTGGTTGGTGGCGGTGGTGGTAGTTGTGGTTGGGAGTTTTATTATAGCCATTGTTGTAGTTATGTTGGTTGTTGTATTGCTTATCCTAACACGAGTAAACATACCAAACCAGACTTAACCAAATCTAACTTATCCTAACATTACCAAATTAACCAAACCAGACTTAACCAAAACCTAACTTAACCTAACCTATCCTAACATGACCAAACTAAACCAAGGCTAACTTAACCAAACCTAACTTAACCTAGCATATCCTAACATAACCAAACCAAACCAGACCAGACTTAACCAAGCCTAACTTAACCTAACCTACCCTAACCTGATCAAACTAACCCAAACCTTAGTTAAGCTAGCTTATCCTAACATGGCCAAACCAAACCAGACTTAACCAAACCTAACTTAACCTAACCAATCCTAACACGATCAAGTTAAACCAAGTCTAACTTAACCTAAATTAACCTAACCTAACCTATCCTAACATGACCATGTCTACATTAATTATCGAAAAATCAGCAGCTGATAAATTTAACGGAAAGCCCGGTTACATAAAAAACAAAAATACTATATATATATATACACAACTCTACTAATGATATCTTAAACCAAAGGAAGGAAGCCGGATTTTCTAGTGACGGTGGGTATTGTGGGTATTGTGTTGACGGTGGGTATTGTGTTGACAGTGTTCCAGGAATCGTGATAGTTGAGGTAAGGGGGTTGCATATGGATTATCTTTAATAGGACGGTTAGAGTGGGAATAAGGGAATACAGTAGATAGGGAGGGAGAAGGTTTGGGAGATGTAGAGGACAAAAGAGGGAGAGATGGGGGGGTATGGTTTTATTTCTTGGTTGTATCTTGTTCTTGATTTTTATGTAGGTATGTCTATTCACACACACACACACACACACACACACACACACACACACACACACTGTAACCACCACTATAGGGCTTCAGTATACCATCCCAACAATACCAAACCAGAGAGAGGGTGAGGGAATTTACCCCCTCTCTCTCTCTCTCTCTCTCTCGCTCTCGCTCTCTCTCTCTCTCTCGCTCTCGCTCTCGCTCTCGCTCTCTCTCTCTCTCTCTCTCTCTCTCTCTCTCTCTCTCTCTCTCTCTCTCTCTCTCTCTCCACTATACCATTCCAACATTACCAAACCAGGGAGGGCGAGGGATTTTTATTTTGAAATGGATCCTCTACAGCTCGACTGGGGACCGCCTCTTTCTTATTCTGAAAAGGAGTAAGAGAGAGAGAGAGAGAGGGGGGAGGGGGAGGGGTAGAGGGAGAAATGGGAAGGGGGGAGAAGTAAATTGAGACAGGGCGGGTACAAATACATTTAGAATGGAGAGGAATGAGATGGTAATGCTGATTGAAATTGATTGTATGGTGATGGTGGTGGTGGTGGTGGTGATGGTGGTGATGATGCTGTGTAGAGTAATTGTGTGTGGGCTGATGGTGGTGATGATGATGATGGTGGTGGTGGTGATGATGATGGTGGTGATGGTGATGATGCTGTGTAGAGTAATTGTGTGTGGGCTGATGATGGTGATGATGATGATGCTGTGGAGAGTATAATTGTGTGTGGGCTGATTGTGATGATGATAGAGATTAATGATGATTGTGTAGTGAGTTTCAGCCGGGAAATTTTTCTACCGAAAAATTTACAAATTTATCTTGAAAAGGAGTCTAGGGGGTGTTTTTTTTCTATGTTTGATGGAGGTCTAGCGAGGAAACTGAAAAATAAATTAAATATATAGATTAAAACCAAGCACTACCCCTTAATAACACTCCCACAATAATCGTTCGGTATCAGGCATGCGAAGGAGTACAAAGGAAATCAAGCAAGAACAGATCTAGTGACTCCTCCAGGCTGCTTGTCCTCCAAAACACTGAGGATCAAGTGTCCAAACAGTGGTTTAGAGTGGGTAAGGGAAAATTGGAAAGGGAACTACTGCCCTGGAACTCATGTCCGTGGCAGGATTAGGAAGTTAGTAGGAAACAGAACAGGCACTGCGAAGGGAGAGAATTTGTGTTAAGAACATGAGCATAAGTATTTTTTTGATGAGGCATATTGTGTTGGTGGTAGCTTCGATAAACTCCTTAAGGGGAGGCACACCGTTTGTTTGGTCTGTTAATTCATTTATTCATATATTTTTAGTTTCCTCCCTAGACCTCCATCAAGCTTAGAAAAACACCCCCTAGACCCCCTTCAAGATAAATTTGTACATTTTTCGGTAGAAAAATGTCCTGGCCGAAGGCCGATTCCTCTTAAAATTGCAGGCTCGCTATCGCTCGCCAGGAAATAATCGACACCTAAATGGCACGAAACGTCTTAAAATTGACAACGAAATGGGGCAAAAGGTGTTAAAATCGCCAAAATAATGGGCCGAATGTCTTATACTCTCAAAACTAGTGGGGCTAAACATGAGGGAGAAGGGGGTCCCGAAAAACGGTCTGCCTCCCCTTAAGCCGGTATCACACCGCGCATTCTCCCACAACATTGGTCTGGCAGCTTATGAGGTCAATAATTTAAGTATTTCGGTTACCTTAATTCATCCACCATTAGTTTAGTTTCCGATACCAGTGCAAAATCCTCCACGAATGTTGACAGAATAATATTAATCATCGAATGTTGACTAAAAAAGCTCTCGCGTGATACCAGCTTTAGTCTATCAGGGATGAGTGATTATGTAATAAATATACGAAGCGATTATCTATTACAACAACGATTAAGACGAAAGTAGTGATTAAACTAATGATGCCATTTTTCTGGTAATTATGGCAATAATTGTCTTGTTATAAATAAGTGAGTGCGATTAACAGTAATGGTACCGTATATTAACAGTAATGGTACCGTATATTGACTAACAGTAATGGTACCGTATATTAACAGTAATGGTACCGTATATTGATTAACAGTAATGGTACCGTATATTAACAGTAATGGTACCGTATATTGACTAACAGTAATGGTACCGTATATTAACAGTAATGGTACCGTATATTAACAGAATGGTACCGTATATTGATTAACAGTAATGGTACCGTATATTAACAGTAATGGTACCGTATATTAACAGTAATGGTACCGTAGAAATGGTACCGTATATTAACAGTAATGGTACCGTATATTAACAGTAATGGTACCGTATATTAACAGTAATGGTACCGTATATTGATTAACAGTAATGGTACCGTATATTAACAGTAATGGTACCGTATATTAACAGTAATGGTACCGTATATTGATTAACAGTAATGGTACCGTATATTGACTAACAGTAATGGTACCGTATATTAACAGTAATGGTACCGTATATTGATTAACAGTAATGGTACCGTATATTGACTAACAGTAATGGTACCGTATATTAACAGTAATGGTACCGTATATTAACAGTAATGGTACCGTATATTAACAGTAATGGTACCGTATATTAACAGTAATGGTACCGTATATTGATTAACAGTAATGGTACCGTATATTAACAGTAATGGTACCGTATATTAACAGTAATGGTACCGTATATTGACTAACAGTAATGGTACCGTATATTAACAGTAATGGTACCGTATATTGATTAACAGTAATGGTACCGTATATTAACAGTAATGGTACCGTATATTAACAGTAATGGTACCGTATATTGATTAACAGTAATGGTACCGTATATTAACAGTAATGGTACCGTATATTAACAGTAATGGTACCGTATATTAACAGTAATGGTACCGTATATTAACAGTAATGGTACCGTATATTGACTAACAGTACCGTATATATTAACAGTAATGGTACCGTATATTAACAGTAATGGTACCGTATATTAACAGTAATGGTACCGTATATTAACAGTAATGGTACCGTATATTAACAGTAATGGTACCGTATATTGATTAACATAATCGGTGATGATGATGATTTATAGTTCCATTGATGGACCTGCTATGGTTAATATTATATTGGACTTTGTTTAACCCCTTCAGTACGATGACGCCTTTTTACCGTCTATTCTGGCTAAAACTAGACGATTTCATACAGTTCAAGAAGTACCCATATTATTCAGAGGGTTTATCAAGATCGCATTTAGCCCTTGGAGTCCTAGAGGTAGAGTAGATGCAAAACTAATTCGTCTGCTGGTAACCAGAATATGATGAAAATTATGTCCTCGTGCAGAAAGGGTTAACTGTGATAAAGTGTGTGTTTGAGGTATGTTTGTGAGAGGTGTGTGTATGTGTGCGTATGTTTGTTCGGTGTGTGTATGTGTGCGTGTACTATGTAATGAGGGGAAGCCAGAGAGGGAATAGGTAAGTATAATCTAGCGAGGTAGAGAGGAAGCTTGACAAATAAGGCAGGCAATAAGGGTACTCGAAACCCGCTATACAACGTTATTGGACTTGGGGTGGCTTGTTATTATTGAACCATGTAAGGTGATCTGCTACGATAATAATGGCCATTTTCTATAACGAAGTTAATTAAAGAAAGTAAAGAAAGAGGAAGGATTGTGAATAAAAGAAAGAGGAAGAATTGTAAGTATAATAAGAGGAAGTGAGTTTTATAAGAAAGAGGAAGTGAGTTTTATAAGAAAGAGGAAGTGAAGTATATAATAAGAGGAAGTGAGTTTTATAAGAAAGAGGAAGTGAGTTTTATAAGAAAGAGGAAGTGAGTTTTATAAGAAAGAGGAAGTGAGTTTTATAAGAAAGAGGAAGTGAGTTTTATAAGAAAGAGGAAGTGAGTTTTATAAGAAAGAGGAATATAAGAAAGAGGAAGGTAAGTTTATAAGAAAAGAGGAAGTGAGTTTTATAAGAAAGAGGAAGGAGTGAGTTTTATAAGAAAGAGGAAGTGAGTTTATAAGAAAGAAGTGAGTTTATAAGAATGAGGAAGTGAGTTTTATAAGAAAGAGGAGTGAGTTTTATAAGAAAGAGGAAGTGAGTTTTATAAGAAAGTGAGTTTTATAAGAAAGAGGAAGTGAGTAGTGAGTTTTATAAGAATGAGGAAGTGAGTTTTATAAGAATGAGGAAGTGAGTTTTATAAGAATGAGGAAGTGAGTTTTATAAGAATGAGGAAGTGAGTTTTATAAGAAAGAGGAAGTGAGTTTTATAAGAAAGAGGAAGTGAGTTTTATAAGAAAGAGGAAGTGAGTTTTATAAGAAAGAGGAAGTGAGTTTTATAAGAAAGAGGAAGAAGTGTGAGTTTTATAAGAAAGAGGAAGTGAGTTAATAAGAAAGAGGAAGTGAGTTTTATAAGAAAGAGGAAGTGAGTTTTATAAGAAAGAGGAAGTGAGTTTTATAAGAAAGAGGAAGTGAGTTTTATAAGAAAGAGGAAGTGAGTTTTATAAGAAAGAGGAAGTGAGTTTTATAAGAAAGAGGAAGTGAGTTTTATAAGAAAGAGGAAGTGAGTTAAAAGAATGAGGAAGTGAGTTTTATAAGAGGAAGTGAGTTTTATAAGAAAGAGGAAGTGAGTTTTATAAGAAAGGAAGTGAGTTTTATAAGAATGAGGAAGTGAGTTTTATAAGAAAGAGGAAGTGAGTTTTATAAGAAAGAGGAAGTGAGTTTTAAACAAGGAGTTTTAAAAGAATGAGGAAGTGAGTTTTATAAGAAAGAGGAAGTGAGTTTTATAAGAAAGAGGAAGTGAGTTTTATAAGAAAGAGGAAGTGAGTTTTATAAGAAAGAGGAAGTGAGTTTTATAAGAAAGAGGAAGTGAGTTTTATAAGAAAGAGGAAGTGAGTTTTATAAGAAAGAGGAAGTGAGTTTTATAAGAAAGAGGAAGTGAGTTTTATAAGAAAGAGGAAGTGAGTTTTATAAGAAAGAGGAAGTGAGTTTTATAAGAATGAGGAAGTGAGTTTTATAAGAATGAATGAGGAGGTACTTGTTCATGGTATTCACACAAGGGGTGCAAATCTCACCCACCCTTCCCACTCCTTCCTTCCTATCTTCTGACTTGACTTGCTCTCTCTCTCTCTCTCTGTCTCTGTCTCTGTCTCTGTCTCTCTCTCTCTATCTCTATCTCTATCTCTCATAACCACCTGTGTGTGACCCTCTGCGTGTCACACCAGAAAACCTTGAGACTCCATCAACTACGACACCAACTTAAGGGTTCCCACCTCGCTTTTCCTCTCTTTCTCTCCCTCTCTCTTTGGCTTGTATCCATTCAGCCTACTGTTTTAAGACGTTTACCCCCATCCAGGTGTCAATATTTTCCTGGTGAGTGGTAGCGAGCCAGCATATATATATTTTTGTTTTGACAGCAAGCTAAATTTGTACATTGTTCGATAGAAAAATGTCTCCGACGAAGCCGGATTGCTCCACACAATGCTGGCTGGCTATCGCTCGCCAGGAAGAAATCGACACCTGCATGGGGATAAACGTCTTAAACCAGTTGGCTGAATGGTAAAAAAAAGCCGGTGATCCCCCTTAAGTAACTAAGATCCTGACAAGGTATTTGATGGATCTCAGAGTTCAGCATCTTTGACACTATCTCCACATCATAGACGCCACCTTCATCGTCTAGGTCAAGGTTGCTGCTCGAACCGCCGCCTCACACACCTGGCAGACTCGTTAGCGTCTTGGGCGTAATATACCGCAACCTACAGTAGGCCTATAGGGAGACATTGTGCCAGAGACCGAACAACCTACAGTATATATAGGGAGACATTGTGCCAGAGACCGAACAACCTACAGTAGGCCTATAGGGAGACATTGTGCCAGAGACCGAACAACCTACAGTATATATAGGGAGACATTGTGCCAGAGACCGAACAACCTACAGTAGGCCTATAGGGAGACATTGTGCCAGAGACCGAACAACCTACAGTATATATAGGGAGACATTGTGCCAGAGACCGAACAACCTACAGTAGGCCTATAGGGAGACATTGTGCCAGAGACCGAACAACCTATTTATTCTCTACCACATAACTGACCTTAAGGGCAGGTTTTTAGTTTGGTCTCTAGATATCCATCTAGTTTAAGATTACACCCCCTAGAGCCCCTTTCAAGATAAATTTGTACATTTTTCGGTAGAAAAATGTCCCGGCTGAAAGCCGGTTCCTCTTAAATTACAGGCTCGCTATCGCTCGCCAGGATAAAATCGACACCTAAGTTGCACGAAAGGTCTTAAAATTAACAGAAATGGGTTGAAAGTTCTTAAAATCATCAAAATAATGGGGCGAACGTCTTAGAATATCAAAAGCAATGGGACTAAACACGAGATAGAAAGGGATCCAGAAAAAAATCCCTCAAGTGGAAATCTCCCCTTAAATACTGGAATAATTGTGTTGGTGGTGTAATGGTTTAGGTGCTTATGTTCTGGGTGTGGTGTCCCGAGTTGGAATCCCGGGAGGACCACCATATGCTTTCATTCGTTTATTCAAGTACATTGTGGTTTGTAATTGATGATTAACTCCTTTCGACATATGACTTAATTTTGAGCCTAGTCGGGATACTTTAAAGCCTTTGTTACCATCAGGGGTATTTAGAAACCTTTAGTTTAGTTACTTCAACCTCTGCAGTTGTATTTGAGTTAGCTGTGGGCAGAAAACTAATTTTGGAGAGGTAATTATAAGAGTGAGAGAACTCTATTTCGTATTGCTAATCTGGCAACCTCTGCGTCATAAGAGTCTGAAAGGGTTAATGTTAAGACCTGGGGTGTTACTTATAACCCAAAGCAGTGTAATACTGACCCCAATGCAGGCACCTATTACCAATTAAACATAGAATAACTTGTGATAAACCATAGCAACCATCCACACACACTGCACCAAACAACCAGACTGGCCAAGAGGTGGACTTAACCCTTTCACGCATTTATGACGCAGAGGTTGCCAGATTAGCAATAAGAAATAGAGTTCTCTCACTCTTATAATTACCACTCCAAAATTAGTTTTCTGCCCACAGCTAACTCAAAGACAACTGCAGAGGTTGAAGTAACTAAACTAAAGGTTTCTAAATACCCCTGATGGTAACAAAGGCTTTAAAGTATCCCCAATAGGCTCAACACAGCTAACTCAAAGACAACTGCAGAGGTTGAAGTAACTAAACTAAAAGGTTTCTAAATACCCCTGATGGTAACAAAGGCTTTAAAGTATCCCCAATAGGCTCAACACAGCTAACTCAAAGACAACTGCAGAGGTTGAAGTAACTAAACTAAAGGTTTCTAAATACCCCTGATGGTAACAAAGGCTTTAAA
>CM064483.1:13267444-13274944 GCA_032716605.1 Paralithodes platypus | reverse complement strand
GAAACAAATATGCTAAACACGAAGGAGAAGGGGGTTCAGAAAAAGCGACTACCTCCCCCTTAACCCCTCTCCCCGTCCTCTTCGCAGGTTTCCTCATTATGTTCAGAATTATCCTCCCTTCCTATCTCTGCATATTGTTCAGAATTATCCTCCCTTCCTATCTCTGCATATTGTTCAGAATTATCCTCCCTTCCTATCTCTGCATATTGTTCAGAATTATCCTCCCTTCCTATCTCTGCATATTGTTCAGAATTATCCTCCCTTCCTATCTCTGCATATTGTTCTTATTAGCTTAAGTCCTTGTTCCTCTCTTCCTCATTCGTATACTTCATCCCTACTTGTATTCTCTCTCACCTCTCACACAATCTCACACTCACTCTTCTCTCTCTCTCTCTCTCGCTCTCGCTCTCTCTCTCTCTCTCTCTCTCTCTCTCTCTCTCTCTCTCTCTCTCTCTCTCACACACGCACACACACACTCCCCTCCTCCTCTCTCTCTCACACACACACACACACACACACACACACACACTCACATACACTCTCTCTCATCCATTCCTTGACAGCAGTAGGCTACAAGGAAGACTGTCAAAACTGATCAATGGTTTTAGTAATACTCTATTATGTTCTCTCCACTAACCAACTTTACTCCTAAACTCGATTAATGAAATTAACAAACACATGTGGCAGTCCGGGAATTCGAACCTAGGATGCTCACACCGAAAATCAACACACTTATGCATTGCTCGTATTCGCTAAGGGGGATGAGTTTATTTATTGGTCGATTAATTAATGTATTTATTATTATTGGTGTCCTCCCTAGACCTCCATCAAGATTACCCCCCCCACCCCCCCCCTCCCCAGATCCCCCTCTTATAGGTTATATATTTGTACATTTTTCGGTTTTGGCCGGTTCCTCTTCAAATTCAGGCTCGCTATAGCTCGCCTGGAAAAATCGACACCTAAATGGCACGAAAGGTCTTAATATTGACAAATATACAGTTTTTTTTTTTTTTTTTTTTTTAAGAGACAATGAACGGAGGAAGGAAAAACACAGATAAAACAAAAAGGTCCATGTGCCTAAAGGCATCCTCCATTCATAAAATGTTTGTAACAACTGGATTTAAACATTTGTTGATTGTAAGTTTGTGGAAAGCAATTCGAGGGAAGTGAATTCCAAAGAGTAGTAGCTCTAGGGATAAATGAATTCTGATAAGCAGAAGTTCTGCATTGTGGAGGAGAAAGTGTAAATTCATGGGCGCTCTCAGCTGCCCTAGTTCTACGGGGAAAGATGTGGAGAGGCGGCACAATTGAAGCAAGTTCCTCGGAACAATTGCTGTGAAAATATCTGTAGAATAATGCAAGGGATGCAACGTTTCTTCGTATGGCTAATGTAGGAAGGTCCTGTGTGACTGCAGGGTTATTGATTAATCTAATAGCTTTATTTTGAATTTTGTCCAACTGCCTCAATGCAACCACTCCACTTCCACCCCACAGAGGTGAACAGTAATCCATCTGAGAGCGCACATGACTTTTATATATTACGGCCAACTGCTCGTCAGTGAAGAATTCTCGAACTCTGTACAGGAGTCCCAGTTTTTTAGAGGCATTCTTAGCAATGCTTCTAACATAATGTGTCCAGCTCAAGTTAGTAGTTAATGTTACACCGAGAATGTCAATACTAGGGGAAGTGGGAATATTTACATCATTAAAAAATATATGGGAGTCAGTGAGATTCTGTCGGTTAGAAAATTGAATGTACTTGGTTTTCTGTGCATTAAAGGAAACTAGATTCTCTTGTCCCCATTCATTAATTCTAGAAAGGTCCTGGTTCAGAGAAATTGCAGTGTTTATTTTTGAATTTATAAGATCGGGTTGGGTGAAAGAATTGGTAAATGTGAAGGAACTGTGGAGTGTTGAGTCATCTGCGTAGGAATGTATTGGATTATGAGTGGTAGATATGAGATCATTGATATGAATGAGGAACAGAGTTGGGGCCAAAACTGATCCCTGGGGAACACACCAGCATTTATTGAGTGAAATTGAGAATAAAGGCCATCTACCATTACACGTATTTTTCTGTTATGAAGATAAGAAGAAATTAGTGGAACTAATGATGCAAGGCCGTAGTGTGACATCTTCGACAATAAGGATTGATGCCAGACTCTATCAAATGCCTTTGATATATCCAGTGCTATTGTATGTGTTATCACCATGTTGGTCTGTAGCTTGGTTGATTTGATGCGTAAGAAGGCAAAGAATGTCTGCAGTTGATCGACATCGTCTAAAACCATATTGCCTATCACTGATTAATTTATTATTCTCCAGATGCTTAATTATGTGATTATTTAATATAATTTCAAAAACTTTGCCAAGAGTGGAAGTTATAGCTATTGGTCCTGTAGTTTGATGGATCTGAAGAGGCACCTTTTTTAGGAACTGGATGGATGTTTGCTTCTTTCCAGGGTACTGGGAAGCATGAGGTATGAGTACACAGACGGAAAAATTTTGCCAATACAGGAGCGAGCACCAAGGAGCAATTCTTAAGTACTATTGGAGGAATTTCATCTGGACCAGGAGCCTTATCTACTGAGAGATTCTGCAAAATAGTTTTGACATGTCTGGTGTGGATCTTAAGTGAGGGAATTTCAGGTGAATTAAAATTAAGTACAGGGACATCTTGATTTATTTCATCTAAGGTTGAGTTGGTGGAGAAAATATCTGCAAGAAGGTTAGCTTTACCTCGTGGGTCACTTACAAGATTGCCAGTCGGAGATTTTAATGGTGGAATGGATGAAGCAGTAGTGAAGTTGGATTTGAATGAGTTAAGAGTAGACCAAAATATTTGTTATCATTTGGATTATTTAGAAGTTTATTTGCCTGCTTATGGAGAAAGTTTGATTTAGTTAGGTTTAATACAGTTTTGGCATGATTTCTGATGTTTCTAAGTAATTAAAGGCTTCATGTGTTTTTGATCTTGTGTATGCATTGTAGGCTATTGCTTTTTGTTCAGTTACTCTAGCACAATTATGGTCAAACCATTTAGGTGAATTAGATCTTTTACTGTACTTTTGATGAGGAATAAAAGTTTCCATTCCAATTTTTACAAAATCTTGTATGTGGCTCAAGGTGGAGTGTGCATCATTAGAAAAGAAAGAGGTCCAGGGAATATCAATAAAGAAACCTTGAAGACCCTCCCAGTCTGCCCTATCGTAATGCCATTTAGTCACCAAAACAGGTTCAGAGTGGGAAGGTGTGGTAGGTGATAGACAGGTGGCCTGTATCAGACAGTGATCAGAAGATCCAAGTGGGGACCTCACTGTAACATCATAATTTTCTGAATTGGTTGTTAAAAATAAGTCCAGTAGGTGGGAATTATGATTAGGATTATCTGGTACACGGGTGGGTTGGTTGACTAGTTGAATGAGATTAAATGAGTCTGCAAATAGCTCACATTCAAGACCAGCATCATCAGTCCTGGCTGAATATGGGTGAATGGTCTTAAAATCGCCAAACTAAAGGGCCGAACGTCTTATTATTTGCAGAGTTATAGGGCTTAACATGAGGGAGAAGGGAGGCCAGAAAACTCAACTATCCCCCCTGGAGAGAGATAAATATTCAGTATTATTACAACTGCCGGTAAATTTAATCCCTTAGCAACGGATTTCTTGATACTTATGTACAAATATGAAATGACTAGGTCTCCGTTTCATATAAATTCATATTTTTTTCACAAACCAAATTTACTTCTAAGCTAAATGGAATCAACAAATACATGTGGCACTCCAAGGACTCGAACGTAGGATACTCACACCGAAATTCCGTGCATTTATGCATTACGCTATCAATGAATGACATATTTATCTACAAAATGTATGGAATGGGATGGGTGTGAGAGGAATATGCCGTTTATGCACCAAGAACCCTGCGTCCTCTCTACTTTTTATGATGTTCATTTTTTCCCTATCATTGTTTCCCTATCATTGTTTCCCTATCATTGTTTCCCTATCATTGTTTCCCTATCATTGTTTCCCTATCATTGTTTCCCCATCATTGTTTCCCTATCATTGTTTCCCTATCATTGTTTCCCCATCATTGTTTCCCTATCATTGTTTCCCTATCATTGTTTCCCTATCATTGTTTCCCTATCATTGTTTCCCTATCATTGTTTCCCCATCATTGTTTCCCTATCATTGTTTCCCTATCATTGTTTCCCTATCATTGTTTCCCTATCATTGTTTCCCTCCCATCATTGTTTCCCGATCATTGTTTCCCTATCATTGTTCCCTATCATTGTTTCCCTATCATTGTTTCCCTATCATTGTTTCCCTATCATTGTTTCCCTATCATTGTTTCCCCATCATTGTTTCCCCATCATTGTTTCCCCATCATTGTTTCCCTATCATTGTTTCCCTATCATTCCTATTTCTCCCTCTCAACCCTTATACACCAGCACCTTATTATTTCCTTCCGTGAATTTATACTTCTTACCCTATCATCCCTATTCCTACGAAATTCAATCCTTCTTCTCTCCTCATCATCCTTATATCCCTCCTCCTTCTCTCCCTATCATCCATAGTCCTCTCCCTTCGTCAATCCTTGCTCTCACTCATTCAAGTATCATTATATCTCATTCCTCTTCTCCCTCATCACCATTGTTTCTCCCTTCGTCAATCATTGTTTCCAGCATCCCATCATTGTTTCCCTATCATTGTTTCCCTATCATTCCTATTCCTCTCCCTTCTTCAACCCTTCTCTCCCCATCATCCTTATATTCCTCTCCCTGAATTTAACTCTTCTTATCATCCCTATTCCTCCCTTACTCAATCCTTCTCTCCTCATCATCCTTATATCCCTCCTCCTTCTCTCCCTATCATCCATAGTCCTCTCCCTTCGTCAATCCTTCTCTCATCATCATCCTTAGTTTCTCACTTCTCAGTCCTCTCATCCTTCTTGTAGCCTTACATCCTTCACCTCCCCAACCACCCTCCCTCTATCTTCCTCCCTCAATTCTTCTTTCCTCCTCATCCTTATATCCCCCCCCCCTCCTTTCCCCAGCCTCCCTTATTCTTCCTTCCTCAATCCTTCTCTCCTCCTCCTCATCTTCCTATTATTCCTCCCCCCCATGCCCCAAACCCCCTTCCTCTTCCTCTCAATGCCTTCTCTCCGCAACCATCCTTATACCATATTCCTCTATCTTCTTCAGTCCTTCTCTCCTTATCCTCCTTATTATTCTCCCTTTCTCAGCCCCAACCCTCTCCCGCTTTTTACCCTCCCCTGGTCGCTGGTTCTGGTCTCCTCTGGATCCTGAGGTGCATGGAGTGACGAACCACCCTCCCTCTATGTTCGCAGCGTGTTTTCTTTTTTAGTCTCTTCCTCCTCATCCTTATATTCCTCCCCCCCCCCCCACCCTACCCTCAATACTATCCGGGTGTGCTCCCATTTTCTGTTGCTCCGCTTATCCGTCTTCTTTGCGTATATCCCAGTTTCTGTTCGTCCACTTGTTCTGTTTTTCTTAGCTACTCATACAGTATATTACCGTTATCCTATTTTGTTTCCCGTATATTGCCGGTTTTCCTACCGTATATTACAGTATGGTACCTGATTGAACATAGGTAACAGTAATGGTACCGTATATTACTGTTTTGGTACCGTCTATTAACAGTAATGGTACCTTCTTTGTTCCCCTCCCGAGTATTGATTAACTGTAATGGTACCACTTGTATCTTTTCTGTTGATCGTATCTTTTACAGTAATGCTACTCGTGTATTGATAACAGTTAGTTCTCTCTCAAATTTATCACCCAGTTTCTACCGTATTTCAGTTATAAATAAACCCTGATGTTCAATTATATTCACCCATTTCTACAGTATATGCCCTGATGTACAGTTTACAAGTTATCACCCAGTTTCTTACAGTTATCCCTGATTGTTAATTTATCACCCAGTTTCTTACAGTTATCCCTGATTGTTAATTTATCACCCAGTTTCTTACAGTTATCCCTGATTGTTAATTTATCACCATGTGGTGTCTGTATCCAGTTATCCATGATTTGGTGATATTATCACTACTAGTTTCTGTTATTCAGTGTTTTTTATACCTGCTGGTTAATTTCACCCCAAAGGTTTTTTTTTCATTACAGTTATCCATGATTGTTAATTTCTTATCCCTCATATCTGTTTCCTTTCATCTCCTTATTCTTCTCTCTCTCTCTCTCTCTCTCTCTCTCTCTCTCTCTCTCTCTCTCTCTCTCTCTCTCAGCTAGCCCCTTATCCACTTTTGTTCAGTATTGTTTGGTTACTTGATATGTTGGCTGTTTCTAGGTAATTGTAAATGCACTGGGGTTTCTAGGTAATTGTAAATGCACTGGGGTTTCTAGGTGATTGTAAATGCACTGGGGTTTCTAGGTAATTGTAAATGCACTGGGGTTTCTAGGTGATTGTAAATGCACTGGGGTTTCTAGGTAATTGTAAATGCACTGGGGTTTCTAGGTGATTGTAAATGCACTGGGGTTTCTAGGTGATTGTAAATGCACTGGGGTTTCTAGGTGATTGTAAATGCACTGGGGTTTCTAGGTAATTGTAATCACGGGGTTTATAGACTAACAGTAATGTAAATGCACTGGGGTTTCTAGGTGATTCGTAAATGCAATGGGTTTATTAGGTGATTGTAAATGCACTGGGGTTTCTAGGTGATTGTAAATGCACTGGGATTTTCTCTGTTTCTTGTAGTAAAGGGCAACTATACTCAAGCTTAGTTATGTTTTAGGCACTTTTTTGTTTGTCTAAGTCTCAGCCCATAGTTTCTAATTCCTGGACCAAAATATATTTTGTCTGTTGCCTATATATAAATAATATAGTATATTGACTAATATGTAATTGGTACCGTATATTAACAGTAATGTTAACCGGCACAATAAACTTAACAGTAATGAAAAATCATACTTAAGGTACCGTAGATTAAGGGGGATTGGGCCTGCGTATAGGACACAGTAATGGAAGTGGGGATTGGGCCTGAGTATAGGAAAAGTGGGGATTGGGCCTGAGTATATAGAATAGAATAAGATTAATAATATAACTGTACTTATTATAAGAGTACAGGAATTACATTAACCAACTGTACCACATGTTTTCTCTATCCACGTAGCAGGAAGCGGTGAGGTGCAGCAAGTAAATCTTTCGGAGGGGAAAATGCAATCCTTTCATGCATACCAATTTGGATTGGATTTTTCTATAGTCAGAGCGTGGTTTCTTTGTTTTGCCCTATTTGTTTTTTTCTTTTTACACGCTGTTTTTGTTTGTGTGTGTGTTCTGATCTCCTGTCTCTCTCTCTCTCTCTCTCTCTCTCTCTCTCTCTCTCTCTCTCTCTCTCTCTCTCTCTCTCTCTCTCTCTCTCTCTCTCTCTCTCTCTCTCTCTCTCTCTCACACACACTGCTTTCCGTGCTATCATTCTTTTCCCACCTCCTTTGTGTGGTATTGGCTTACCTCGAGATGCACTTTCTGT
>CM064483.1:13249291-13267344 GCA_032716605.1 Paralithodes platypus | reverse complement strand
CACACACCACCACCCCCACAACATACCACCACCACCAACCACGTCCTAACCAATGTGAGAGGCACGCCAGGAAGTTAGGAAGTAGCACATTAGTAATAGCCAAACTTACACAATATCACCAGCTTGAACAACTGTTAGCCCACAACTTCCACCACCACCCTCCCTCCCTACATCTATCGCTGCCTGCCTAATATCTATCATGAGGGGCGCTATTAACCCTTGGAGTACCAGCGACGTGTCATATATTGTATTCTAGCTATATGTAGACGATATTGTGCAGGATCTGTGGTAGTTAATAAGGTTGGTTGAGATAGTTTGAAGCCTTATTATTGCTAGAGGTCCTCCCTAACCTGAAATGAAATAGATACATAAATGAGCTCCCCCTTTAACAAATACTGTATATGTGCCACTTTTGAAGCCACTTATCACAGGACTCGAACGCAAGAACCACCTGCTTTTGCATTTATTCTTGTCTGGATTTGGGTTCTTCATTTGATTATTTAATTATATATACTTTCTTTGATAGTTTCATGATCCACCCCTAACTTTTAATATATAAATGTGTGGACTATTTTCTTTTATTTTATATGTTTTGATCTCGTGTTCTTTGTTTCGTTTATAAGTTCTCGTAAAAACAGAAGTCTTTTTCTCATCTCTGGTGGCACACCTTCATGTCTTGGGCATGGCAGATTTTATCCGTTTTCACATTTTGAAGTACAGTATATTATGACTACTTTGTTTCGTTCCTTTCTCGTTTTTTTCTCGTTCCTCATTTCGTTCTTTTGTTTCGTTCCTTTCTCTCGTTCCTTTTTCTTTCCTTTATTTCGTGTTTATCTCGTTCCTCTTTCTCGTTTTTTTCTCGTTGCTTTCTTTCGTTCCATTCTTTTCTCGTTCCTTTTTTTCGTTCTTCACGTTTCTAAGTTGCTTATGACTTTTTCCCCTTTCTCTTTTAGTCTCATTCGCCCTCTAACCCTTTCAATCAGATGACGCCATTTTATGATGATTTGTCTATATTCTGGGTACCTCTGGACAATTGTATTCAACTTAGGAAGACCTGCTGAGTTGGAGGGTTTATTGCCGTCTTCCATCCTGCTCCACACATTTCGTTTCCTATTTTAATTTTCCACATACTCTCCTCTTTTCTCCTTTGTCATGGCTTTCCGCATGTATATATTTCTCTCGCCTCTCTCTCCTTTCCTCTCCATTCGTATATCTCATTTCACTGCACATATTTATCTGTTTTTCTACAGTGTGTTCCTTCTTTTGTCCTTTCTTCGTGTTTCCCAAATGCTCTCTTCTCACGTTGCTCTCTTACCTCCATTTTTCCCTCCCTTCTCTCCCTTTCCTCTAGCTCCTCTCACTCCTCCTTCTCTCCCACCTTCCATCTTTCACCTTCTCTCTCTCTCTCTCTCTCTCTCTCTCTCTCTCTCTCTCTCTCTCTCTCTCTCTCTCTCTCCAAAGAAGGTTCCACAAGAGGAAACAAATTAAAACTAACAGGCAGGAAAGCGAACCTAGACATAACTTAAAATTTCTTCACCCACAGTATTATTAATGAGTGGAATAAGCTCCCTAATGAAGTTATTGACAGTGACTCGATATACACATTTAAAAAAAAGGTTAGACACATATCACAGAAAAGTTGGTCTGCAGTAGAAGCTGATCACTGATAAGAGAACCTGGCGGAAATGAAAACTTTTTCAGTTGAAGAAAAAAAATGAAGGTGTGCATGCCTTTTCCTTTCCATTTCTAACTATACTATAAATTCCTTCAGGCGATTTCCAAGCCCTGCAAGGTTATTCACTTCTAACTATTTTCATGTACGGCATATTGCCGGAGGGAGCGGAGGGTGGGGAGAGAGCCTTCATCTTTGCTATCCTTTCCTTCCACTTTCTCTTAGGGTTGCTATCTCTGTTAGGATTAAGTCCTGGTCACCTCGCGGGGATCGTAAGATCTGTGTGGCCAGTGTATCTATGTAAATTCTCTCTCTCTCTCTCTCTCTCTCTCTCTCTCTCTCTCTCTCTCTCTCTCTCTCTCTCTCTCTCTCTCTCTCTCTCTCTCTCTCTCTCTCTCTCTCTCTCTCTCTCTCTCTCTCTCCTCTCTCTCTCTCTCTCTCTCTCTCTCTCTCTCTCTCTCTCTCTCTCTCTCTCTCTCTCTCTCTCTCTCTCTCTCCCTCTCCACCCTTCCTTACGTCATCTTCCTCCACCACCCACTCACCCACCTGTTTCTATGGCTGCATATAACCTGATAAAGATCTCTTGCTACAAATGTTGGCTATTTTTGTCTCCCCTTCCTCCCTCCCTCCCTCCCTTCCCCGAGAACTGCTTCCCTCAATTACCCCCTCTTGCCTTCATCACTTCCTGCATCTGGTTCTGCATATCTCCTTCACTCCCTCCATAACTTATACATTAATGTCGTGCTTAACCCTTTCACTACCGGGGATGTAGTTGTTATATTGCAGAAATACCTAGTCGAATGTATGCAGCTTAAGAAGGATTTGTGGTAGTTAAAAGGGTTAATTGAGATAGTCTGTAGCATCTTAATTGCTACACGTCCTCCTTAAGCTGAATAACACTTCTAATAATTGTCGGAATATAATGCAAAGAACGTCACCGGTGCTGAAGGGGTTAATGGTAAGAGCGGTTATACAGTAATCGATGGGCGAGATACCGAAATATCGCGAATCGGTACCATCCTAAAGGGTTAATCTCCAACAAACGGTTCTTGGGAGATGTAGGAATTCATTGATCAAGGTTATCATAGCAAGCATACATCTCCACAAACCGAGTTTTTTGTATGTGTGTATTTATTTACTATTGTTTAGTTTCCTCCCTATACCTCCATCGAGCTTTTATCAAATACACACAACACCCCCTTCGATTTAAATTTGCGAATTTTTTGGTAGAAAAATTCGGCCGGTTTCTCCTAAATTGTGACTCGCTATCAATCGCCAGTCAAAATATCGACACCTAATTTGCACGAAAGGTCTTAAGATCGTCAAACTAATGGAGCGAATGTTGTATAATCTCATAACTAATGGGGCTAAACCAAAGGGATAAGAGGGTTCAGACAACCTGCCCTTACCACACCTGAAGAAATGTTTCCTAATGAAGCTGTGACTAAAGCCGGTGTCACACGAGAGCTTTTATAGTCAACATTCGATAATCAACCTTTTTCTGGCAATATTTCTGGACGATTTTGCACTGGTATCGGAAACTAGACGGATGATAGTTGAATATAGGGAGCAGAAATATTATATATGTTAACCTCATAAGCTGCCAGACCAGTGTTAAGGATAAATGTTGAGGGAAAAAGCGATCGTGTGATACCGACTTAAGGGGGGTCACCTGCTTTTTTTTTCTCCTTTTCTCTCTTCCTCTGGCTTATATCCATTCGGCCCCATTCAGCCTACTGTTTTAAGACGTTTATCCCTATCCAGGTGTCAAATTCTTCCTGGCGAGCGATAGCGATCCAACATTGTATGAAAAAATCCGGCTTCGTCGGAGATATTTTTCTATCGAAAAATTTACAAATTTAGCCTGTTTCAAAAAATAAATAAATAATATTCTGGCTCGCTACCTCTCGCCATGAAAAAATCGACACCTGGATGGGGATAAACATCTTAAATGGGGCTGAATGGATACAACCCAGAGATAGAGAGAAAAGAGAAAAAAGCAGGTCACCCCAACTTAAGTGTGACAAGGAGGAGTGGTTCCCTTGTTACTGGAGGGAGGAATTAAAGTGGAGGTGTTAGAAGAGTGTTTGTTGGTTACTGTTTCTCTCTTATATCCTTTATTATCTCTCTCTCTCTCTCTCTCTCTCTCTCTCTCTCTCTCTCTCTCTCTCTCTCTCTCTCTCTCTCTCTCTCTCTCTCTCTCACTCCTTTCATGCCTGATTCTGCATCCCTGATTTGATTTCTTTCCATTTCTCCAAGTTTGCATATATTTTCCCTTTGTTTCTTTCTTTCCTTTATTTTTGTGTTAGGTTAATGTATTTAGTCTTCTGGATCCTTTACTTTTTCCTCATTCCCTCCCTCCTTCAATAGCTCCCTCATCAACCCTCCCTCCCTCTATCTCCATACCTCCCCCTTTACTCCCTCCCTATCTATGTACCTCTCCTCCCCTTCCTCCTTCCCTCATTACCCACCACCCTCATTGCCTTACTCTCCCATTGCCTCCCTCTCTCCATCCTTCCCTTATTACGGTCTTCCTCCTTCCCTCATATTCCCTCCCACATTAACTCCCTCCCATATTTTGTAATTCCCTCATTACCCCCTCCCTCATAACTTCCCTCCCCCCTCCCTCTTTACCTCCCTCTCCCTCCGTCCCTCATACCTTCCCCCTCCCTCCTTCTTTACCTCCCTCTCTCTCCCTCCCTCATACCTTCCCCCTCCCTCCCTCTTTACCTCCCTCTCTCTCCCTCCCTCCTTCTTTACCTCCCTCATACCTTCCCCCTCCCTCCCTCCTTCGTAACTTCCCTCCCCCTCCCTCATTGCCTCCCTCCTTCTTCCGCAGTACCCTCTCTCTCATACCTTCCCCTCTCCCTCATTACCTCCCTCCTCCCGCAGTACCCTCTCCCTCATACCTTCCCCCCTCCCTCATTACCTCCCTCCCTCTCCCTCATTACCTCCCTCCCTCTCCCTCATTACCTCCCTCCCTCTCCCTCATTACCTCCCTCCCTCTCTCTCCCTCAGTCATGTTCCTCCCTGGCCGCTACTCTCTCATCGATTTTACGTCACTGCTTCCCTCCCTCCCCTCCTTGTGTCTCCCCCATTCCCTCCCTCCCCTCCCTGTGTCTCCCCCATTCCCTCTCTGTCTCTCCTCTCCCTCTTTATCTCTGTATCTATCCCTCCCTCCCTCCCTCTCTCTTCTCACCTCATTCTATTCGTCTTTATATATTTCTCTCCATCCCCCCCTTGTCTCTCCTCCCCCCCCCCCCTTTCTTCTCTCCCTCTTTATCTCTGTATCTATCCCTCCCTCCCTGTCTCTCTTCCCACCCCATTCTATTCGTCTTTATTTATTTATCTCCATCCCCTCCTTGTCTCTCCTCTCCCCTCCTTGTCCCTCCTCTCCCCTCCTTGTCTCTCCTCTCCCCTCCTTGTCTCTCCTCTCCCCCTATCTCTCTTATATCACTTCATATCTTTCCTGTCCTCTCTTTTTATCTCTCCCTCTCCGTGGCAAGAGTGTATGTGTAATCCTTTGTATAATATGGTGTGATTTATACAGTATTGTCTTCCATACCCTTCAATGGGCCGTAGATAATGAAATATAAGTTTATAAAGTTTCAACCCCCCCCCCCTCCTCTATTCTTTCTTCTCCCTCCCCCTCCCTGTGTATCTCCTTTGCTCCCTCCCTCCAACTCCTCTTCCATTCCCCTCCCAATACGTCTCCTTCCCCCTCTTCCCTCCCCCTACCTGTGTATCTCCTTCTCTCCCTCCAACTCCTCTTCCTTTCCCCCCTCTTACCTCTCCCTTCCATATGGGCTCCCTACCTCTCCCTTCCCTCCCTACCTCTCCCTTCCCTCCCTACCTCTCCCTTCCCTGTGTTTTCCTACCCTCTCTGCCCTCCTCCTCCCTGTATGTCTCCTTATTTCCCTCTTTGTTTCCTTCTAATCCCCCCGCCTGATACCTCTCCTTCCCTCCCACATATTCCCTCTCCGTTCTTTCTCTAACTCTTTATTACTGTAGTTCTTCCTTATCTTTATATGTCCCTCCCTCGTTTTCTTTCTCTCCTATGTGCCGTTTTCCTTACCTCCCTTTACATAATCATCTCAGTTTCCCTATGTATCATTTCTTCCCTCTTTGTTATCTCCCTTTCGCCAATTATCCCTTTTCTCCTTCCCTTTCTACAACTCTGCTTCTACTCTATATTTTCCTCCTATTCCTTCTTTCCTTCTGTGCGTCAATCATGCCCCCTTCCTTCTTATTGGTTTGTATATCTTTCCCTACTCTTTATTCTCTCACTTTCCCCCTCTTTCTTGCTCCCTCACTTGTTTCTCTCTACTAAGTACAGTGTTTATGAAATTTCTCACTTGCATTAAGTCAGTATTTTTATCACTCTCTCTCTCTCTCTCTCTCTCTCTCTCTCTCTCTCTCTCTCTCTCTCTCTCTCTCTCTCTCTCTCTCTCTCTCTCTCTCTCTCTCTCTCGTATCAACCGAAGTGAAAACTGTATCACAAAGATTTTCTCCCCCCTATGTGAAATCGAAGTTCAAATATTTAAAATCCGTGGCGGTTTAACGGAAAACGAAGATGCTGGATGGTTACTGGTGAACTTGCGCGGGAAATGACCCAGCATTATTTACGCAGTTTTAATATTGATGATTATTTTTCTAAATCGGAAAGTGCGGCATGGGGTCTATAAATATTGTTTATAATCTTTTTATTACGATGGGGCCTCTCTTGATCGTTTCCATATAATTTGCATATCATTTGCATAGGAAAGTTCCATGGGTGCCAAAGGTTAATTAAGATAGTGTCAACACTTTATTTATTACTAGAGGTACTTCTGATGCTGAATATAATTGTGTAGTGTAAACCAACATACAAGTAAAATTCGACGACGTGAATATTTGAATAGATATAATTATAGCTACATTATTAAGCCGTTCAGTACCAGGGACGTCCTTTTCAGCATATTCTGGCAACTATTAGACGATTTTATTCAGCTTAGGAAGGGTCTCTAGCATAAATATGGCTTCAACCTCTCTCAACCAACCCTTTTAACTACCCCAGATCCTTCCTAAGGTGCATAAGATCGTCTAATACTAACTAAAATAAAGTATAACACACGTCGCCGGTACAGAAGGGGTTAACAAAATAAAGTATAACACGTCGCCGGTACAGAAGGGGTTAACAAAATCGTGCAGTTTAAGATGCAAGCGTTTCTACCCCTCTTGAGCCCAGTGTTCATTGTTCACACTAGTCTTGACTAGGACTCTCAATCAATCAAAGGGTGCAGTGACAGCGATCTGTGTGTGCGCGCGCGCTATTGCATGAGTGATTGGGTGTGTGACAAAAAGAGAAGAAAAACAAAGATAGCGTGTGTGAGATAGTGGGTGTGTGGCAGAGAGAAAAAACTTGGAATGAGTGAGTGAGATGATGGGGGAGAGTGAAGTAGATGATATAAGACTTTGAGGAGGGCTGAAAAGAGGATGGCAAATGAGGGTACGAGGAGCGGGGAGGTAAAACACTTAATGAGAGTTACAGACTTGTTACAAGGAATAGTATCTCAAACACCTTGCAGTCCACTCAAGGGGTTGTTCAAGACACTCATTGCATCGTGTGTCTAATACTAGATAGCCTACTCCTTTCTTGAACTGTTATACTGAAGAACTATTTACAAATTATGAGTTGTTTTAGTAGGACCAGATCTTGCATATGAAAATGTTTCAACGTAAAACTAGTACTGAATATTTTCCAGCTTAAACTTCTAGCCTCGATTAACCATTGCAGTTGTATTGAGCCCAATCATACTGTTAAAATCCATATTGCCAAACCCTTTCGGTATTTTAATGAGTGTTATGAGTTAGGCTAGTAGTCTACTGTACGTGTTTATGAGAGAGAGAGAGAGAGAGAGTTGAATAAGAATTGAATAAGTAGTCTTAGACATTTTGGATGTCTTACCCACAATATCTAAGGGGAATAATTCACTCAAACAGAAACGGATCAAAACACCGTAGGAAGAGGAGTGAGACAGAGCTTTAGATGGGGAGTGGAAATTGAAAGTGACAGTGAGAGAAGTAGTTTATATCTGCCGTTTGCCCCATTTCGTTCATAGAAATAGAAAAGTGGGAAAGAGGAAATATATACACCAAATTGGGAAAATATGGAAGCTTGGACTATAACACAAGAGAGGAATAAAAGAGGCAAAATAAGCAGAGAGAACGGAATAAAAAGGCAAAATATGAGCAAAATAAAGAGAATTGGAGGAAAGAAAAACGAAGGCACATATTTATAAAGAAACAACACAATTTTATCCTTACGAGGATGTTTATTGGCTGTTTATATTTGATATTAAATTAATAAAGCGAAAATAAGTGAAGGAGGGGAGGGTGAATAAGAAATGGATGAAGGTGAGAGGAGGGCGTGTCAGAGAGAATGACTGTGAAAGGAGGGGGAAGAATTAAAGGGGAAGAGAGAGAGAGAGAGAGACAGACTGACTGACTGACTGACTGACTGACTGACTGACTGCAAGGATATAATAAGGGTAACAACAGGATACAAGTCCATGGTTGTGGGGGGGGGGGGGGGGTTATTTATTGGTCGTTTTATTTATACTTTAAGTTTCCTCCCTAGACCTCCATCAAGCTTAAACAAACATCCCAAAGATCCCCCTTCTAGATAATTTTGTACATTTCTCGGTAGAAAAATTTCCTGACCGAAGGCCGGTGCCTCCTAAATTCGCTTGCCAGGAAAAAAAATAACCCCTAAATGGCACGAAAGGTCTCAATATTGACGAAGAAATGGCGCGAAAGGTCTTATAATCGCCAAATTAATGGGCCGAACGTCTTAAAATCTGAAAACCAATGGGGCTAAACATGAGGGAGAAGGAGGGCCAGACAAAAACAACCTCTTTTCTCAATTCATACGTAAACTCACTTGGTCGGAAGTTGAGAGCGATGTAATTATCTTGGCCGAGTATTGAATGTTTGTACAGTGCAACAATCAATGCAAGGGTGTGTGTGTGTGTGTGTGTGAGAGAGAGAGGGAGAGAGTGAGAGAGAGGGAGTGAAGGGCGATAGAAAGAGGGGGGATTGAATAGTGAGAGAGAGGGAGGGAGGGATTGAGGAGAGAGAGAGAGAGAGAGTGCGTGTGTGTGTGTGTGTGTGAGTGAGAGCGAACGAGAGAGAGAGATTATGTGTGTTCTTTATATTATTTGTGTATATTATATTTTTCTATATCCCAACTCACTCCCTCGCGGGCTTAGGCTGAGATCCTGTACATTCAGCCGCTGTACATTCAACGGTGAAGCCCGTGAGGTCACGTTCCGGTCTAGGGAGTGAGACATGTGAAGCACTTAGAGCTGCAACCAGCCATTGCCCAGACAAAAACACGGAAATAACGAGACAAGACATGTGATAAACTGAGTAGAAAGATGACGATGAAACACAAGAGACAAGTGAGAAGCACGAAACACGAGAACAATGCCAAAGAGAGAAAGACGAGGCAATGAAGATGAAGGAATGTGTAAGAGGAAGAATACAAGAAAAAACTGCGCAAGGGAGGATAAAAGTGAGATGAAAACGTTGGATAAAAATGGTAATGAGGGATGCAGGAATTTAATACTTTTCTCTCGTAGCTCCTTCCCTGCCCCTTCAGCCTGTTTACTCATACACTTTGCATCGTCAAGCTTGCCTCTGTCGGGAATTGACAGAGGCATATTGCTACTCTTGCAATAGATTGAATAGTCTGAGAGAGAGAGAGAGAGAGAGAGAGAGAGAGAGAGAGAGAGAGAGAGAGAGAGAGAGAGAGAGAGAGAGAGAGAGAGAGAGAGAGAGAGAGAGAGAGAACACATACATCCACATTATGCATACTTACATAGTGTATACAGTATACGTACACAACATGCTTGCTTACTTACATACTTACATAACTTACCCGCATGACAAAATTGTCCACATGTCCAAAATAACCCACATGCACAACATTTCCCACATACACAACATTTTCCACATTCACAAAATTGCCCACATGTATAAAATTACCCACATGTATAAAATTACCCACATGCATAAAATTACCCACATGCATAAAATTACCCACATGTATAAAATTCCCCACATTTATAAAATTACCCACATGTATAAAATTCCCACATATATAAAATTACTCACATGTATAAAATTCCCACATACATAAAATTACCCCACATTTATAAAATTACCCCACATGTATAAAATTACCCCACATGTATAAAATTACCCCACATGTATAAAATTCCCCACATGTATAAAATTCCCCACATGCATAAAATTCCCCACATGTATAAAATTCCCCACATGTATAAAATTCCCCACATGTATAAAATTCCCCACATGTATAAAATTCCCCACATGTATAAAATTCCCCACATGCATAAAATTCCCCACATGCATTAAATTCCCCACATGCATTAAATTCCCCACATGTATAAAATTGCCCACATGTATAAAATTACCCACATGTATAAAATTACCCACATGCATAAAATTACCCACATGCATAAAATTACCCACATGTATAAAATTACCCACATGTATAAAGTTGCCCATATGCATTACATCTCTCTCTCTCTCTCTCTCTCTCTCTCTCTCTCTCTCTCTCTCTCTCTCTCTCTCTCTCTCTCTCTCTCTCTCTCTCTCTCTCTCTCTCTCTCTCTCTCTCTCTCTCTCTCCCAGCCTTTTGTTCCCTCTTTCTTTGCAGTCCACTTTTTTAACTCCTTGTCTCGTCTTTCACTCCCTCCATTCTTCCTTCCTCTCTCTCTCTCTGGTTTATCATGCTCGCCTTTCCTCCTTCCTCCATTTCATCTGTCCCTTTTATTACCCTCTATGTTAACCCTTTCAGTACCGGTGCCGTTCTTTTAACTTTATTCTGGCTACTATTAGGTTATTTTATTCAGCTTCAAAAGGGCCTCCAGCAATTAACATGCTTCTAAATATTTCACTTAACCCTTTTTACTACCACAGATCCTTCTTAAACTGCACAAAATCCTCTTCATAATCTCTATAATAAAATGTAAACGACGTCGCTGCGCAGAAGGGGTTAATTTCCGTTGATTTTTTTTTTTTTTTTTTTTTTTTTTTTTTTTTTTTTTTTACAGTTTACTGGTCTAATAATTTGCGTCAAAAACATTTAATTTTAGGCCTGGTTATTAAATAATGTTGCGATTTTTCATAAGCATCCATTTGTATTATTTGATTCCCATTGTTTTCGGCATTTCAGTCGTGTTTAGCAATGGATAGAATGCGTTGCTATGTACGGTTGCGCTAATAAGTCATGTCCCATCTCTCATTACGTTTGGCTTGCTCTGTGCTGTATTAATGTCTGTCAGATGTTGAATAAGGTGGGTAAGCGTAGGAACATATATATTTCACTCAATATGAAGAAATGAAGCTTAGATATTGCTGATACTAATTATTGATAAAAACATACTTGGTGCTGAGACATCACTTTTAGCGCGACTGTACAGTACTTTGTTGTATTGTTAGCGTAATAAACTTCTTGTCCATTGGCAAATATACAGTAGGAAATCTTCACTTCACACACACACACACACACACACACACACACATAATACACAAATATACGTACATATGAGCGAGAACATATTGCTCACTAGCGCAACTTCTGATTATAAATATTAAGTGTTCGCGTATCGTGGATTATGATTTTCGCCACTGTTCTGAACTTTGGTATTCCATATTAAACTTCTGTCTCACACACACACACACACACACACACACACACACACACACACACACACCACACACACACACACACACAAACACACACACACACACACCCACACACACACCAACACACACACACACACACCCACCAAACACACACACACCCAACCAGCACCCTCTTTACTGACTTACCAAAACAGTTTCTGTATGTATGTATGTTTGTGTGCATACGTGAGCGTTTGTGTATACGGACATGTGCACACTTACTGCATGTTCTTATGTTCCTATATATGTATGTATATGTATGTGCGCACGTACGTGTATAGACGTATGTTCTGTATATGAGTAAGTAAATAAATGTGTATATGTACTGTATATCACTTACTCTCATGGTTATTTTATGATAATTTGTATTCTGCACATGCATCATTATTGTATTTATTTATTTTGTTTGTAAACTAAGCTTACCATCCTCATATCTGTACATCTCATGTTCATCCACTAAATTGTAAAATGTGTATTTTCAGCTCATGAGGCTGCCATTCTTTAATAAACCGTTTATTATTATTATTATTATTACACACACACACAAAGTTCCCTTGTTAGAGATAGAAAACAAATCATACTGAGAGAGAGAGAGAGAGAGAGAGAGAGAGAGAGAGATTGGAAGATTGGAGGAGTTAAGTTAGAAAGAAGTTTAAATGAACGTCATCAGCAAGGAAGAAATTGAACGTTTATAGGAAAAGTTTTGAAGAAAGAGGAAAGATGAAATATGATTTTTTTTTCTTTCTATGTCGTCCAGGCTGACATTAAGTGGATAGTGCTTGGTTTTTGGTCTATATATATCGGGTATACTGTATAGGCCTACTGTACATATCGGGTATACTGTATATATCGGGTATACTGTATAGGCCTACTGTACATATCGGGTATACTGTATAGGCCTACTGTATATATCGGATATACTGTATAGGCCTACTGTATATATCGGGTATACTGTACATATCGGGTATACTGTATATATCGGGTATACTGTATAGGCCTACTGTACATATCGGGTATACTGTATAGGCCTACTGTACATATCGGGTATACTGTATAGGCCTACTGTATATATCGGGTATACTGTATAGGCCTACTGTACATATCGGGTATACTGTATAGGCCTACTGTATATATCGGGTATACTGTATAGGCCTACTGTACATATATCGGGTACTGTATAGGCCTACTGTATATATGGGTATACTGTATAGGCCTACTGTATATATGGGTATACTGTATAGGCCTACTGTACATATCGGGTATACTGTATAGGCCTACTGTATATATCGGGTATACTGTATAGGCCTACTGTATATATCGGGTATACTGTATAGGCCTACTGTATATATCGGGTATACTGTATAGGCCTACTGAAAATTCGGGGTATCCTGTATAGCCCACCTGAATATATGGGGAATACTGTATAGGCCTCCTGTAAATATCGGGTATATGTATAGGCTACTGTATATATCGGGTATACTGTATAGGCCTACGTATATTCGGGTATACTGTATAGGCCTACTGTATATATCGGGTATACTGTATAGGCCTACTGTACATATCGGGTATACTGTATAGGCCTACTGTTTATATCGGGTATACTGAAGGCCTACTGTATACTATAGGGTTATACTGTATAGGCCTACTGTATATATCGGGTATACTGTATAGGCCTACTGTATATATCGGGTATACTGTATAGGCCTACTGTATATATCGGGTATACTGTATAGGCCTACTGTATAATCGGGTATACTGTATAGGCTACTGTATATATCGGGTATACTGTATAGGCCTACTGTATATATCGGGTATACTGTATAGGCCTACTGTATATATCGGGTATACTGTATAGGCCTACTGTATATATCGGGTATACTGTATAGGCCTACTGTATATATCGGGTATACTGTATAGGCCTACTGTATATATCGGGTATTACTGTATAGGCCTACTGTATATATCGGGTATACTGTATAGGCCTACTGTATATATCGGGTATACTGTATAGGCCTACTGTATATATTATTATTATTATTTTTTTTAATTTCCTCCCTAGACCTCCATTAAGCTTAAACAATCACCCCCCAGACCCCCTTTCAGGATAAATGTGTACATTTTTCGGTAGAAAAATGTTCCGGCCGAAGGCCGGTTCCTTCTAAAATTAGAGGCTCGCTATCGCTCGCCAAGAAAAAATCGACACCTAAAGGGCACGAAAGGTCTTAATATTGACAACAAAATGAGGCGAAAGGTCTCGCTATCGCCAAACAAACGGAACGAACGTCTTAAAATCTCAAAACTAATATGCTAAACATGAGGGAGAAGGGGGTCCATAAAAAGCGAGTACTACCCCCTTAAGCGATTTTTAATCAATTAATTAAGGAAGGCAGTCTGTTTGAAGGCGGTCTGTTTGAAGGCAGTCTGTTTGAAGGCAGTAAGTAATTTCATGTGTTCAATACAATCATAGTGTTTAAGGGGGGTCACCTGCTTTTTTCTCTCCTTTTGCTCTCTTTCTCTGGCTTGTATCCATTCGGCCCCTGTCAGCCTACTGTTTTAAGACGTCTATCCCCATCTAGGTGTCGATTTATTCCTGGCGAGCGATAGCAAGCCTGCATTATATGGAGAAATCCGGCTTCGCCGGAGAAATGTTTCTATCGAAAAATGTACAAATTTAGCCTGTAGACAAAACACATTATAAAAACTATGCTGGCGAGCGATACGAGTCAACACCTGGATGGGGATAACAGTCTTAAAACAATACATGAATACAATGAATACATGAATACAATGAATACAATACATGAATACAATGAATACATGAATACAATGAATACAATACATGAATACAATGAATACATGAATACAATGAATACAATGAATACAACCCAGATAAAGAGGGAGAGAGAGAGAACAAACAAAAGAGGTGGGCTCCCTTAATCTTTATAATTATACTCTGACGATTAAGGAGGGATGGGCCCGGGGTTTTTCGACACCCTTCTCCCGCATGCTTAGTCCCATTAGTTTTCAGATTTTAAGATGTTCGGCTCATTAGTTTGTCGATTTTAAGACCTTTCGCCCCATTTCTTTGTCAGTATTAAGACATTTCGTGCTATTTTGGTGTCGATTTTTTAAGACTTTCACCCCATTAGTTTGGCGTTTGTGTGACCTTTCTTCCCATTTGTTTGTGATATTCATACTTTCCGTGTCATTTACTGTAGGTGTCGATTGTTTCCTGGCAAGCGATAGCGAGCCTGTAATGGAATAGGAACCGGCTTTCGGCCGGGAAATTTTTCTGCCGAAAAATGTACACATTTATTTCGAAACGGGATCTTTATTTGTATGTTCTTAAAGCTTGATAGAGGTTTAGGGAGGGAAAAAATAAAACTATAATAAAAACTTACGAAGAGAACACGTACTGCACTGTACTAACATGAACGAAATGTGAGTACAAGCAATATACTGTATATGAGTACAAGCAATATACTGTATATGAGAATGTTAGGAAAATATACTATAGGGAGGAGTCGCAGTAACTAACAATACATGAAATATGGGTTAAGAGGGGTGGCAGGAAGGAAGGAGAACAGGAGAGGATGTAATAAAGGAGGAAGGAAGGAAGGGAGAGGAAGAGAGAGAAGGAAGGGAGAGGTGGGAAAGAAAGGAGGAGGATAGAATGAGGAAGGAAAGGAAGGGAGGGAAGAAGGAAGGAAGGTAGAAGGGAGGGAGAGAGAGAAGGAAGGAAGGGAGAGGGGGAAGGAAAGGCGGGAGGATAGAGTGAGGAAGGAAAGGAAGGGAGGGAAGAAGGAAGGAAGGTAGAAGGGAGGGAGAGAGAGAAGGAAGGAAGGGAGAGGGGGTAGGAAAGGCGGGAGAGTAGAGTGAGGAAGGGAAGGAAGGGAGGGAAGAAGGAAGGTAGAAGGGAGGGAGAGAGAGAGAGAAGGGAGAGGGGGAAGGAAAGGCGGGAGAGTAGAGTGAGGAAGGAAAGGAAGGGAGGGAAGAAGGAAGGTAGAAGGGAGGGAGGGGGAAGAAGGAAGGAATGGAGGGAACAATAGAGCTGGAAGGAGAGGAAGGGAAGGGATGGAAGAAATAAGGAAGGGAGGAGGAGAGGTGAAATAAATGAGGTAATTAGGGAAATAAGAAGGAAGGCAGGAAGATAAGAGGGAAGGAAATAGGAAGGAAGGCAGGAAGATAAGAGGGAAGACAGAAAGGAAGGAAGGAAGAAGAGGATCATATTGGCAGTTGTAATGTATAGGAGGCAAGGGGGGAAAGAGGGTCAATTTATAAGGAGGGAAGTAAAGTTATCTCTCTCTCTCTCTCTCTCTCTCTCTCTCTCTTATATATATATATATATATATATATATATATATATATATATATATACTGTATATATATATATATGGATGGAGGTAAAATCACAAATACGTGTTATCAAATTGTGTAGTAAAACTCGCTAGGAAAATACAAGCTTTCGTCTATTCTCTCAAGACATCTGGGTAATACAAGAAAACAGGGGGAGAGTGAGGCTTAAATACCCGTCCTAAATCATCTGTGAGTTGCTAACTAGCATATAAATACAAAAAGTGTTGCCATCCTACTTCCTGTTGCCATATTTTAAGGAACATACTTATTTTATATACAAAATAAATGTCTTACAAATTATATATACTTATACTTAGGACGGGTATTTAACCCTTGTCTAGCGGGGGTTTTTTGGGCTATTTTTGGCATATTCAGGCCCTCCTGAATGATCAATCAAGTATCTGCATGAAAAGAAATGTATTCAGCAAAACACTAGGCGCTACAAGCTTCAAAATGAGACCAGAACGAGCTACGTAGCACTCGTCGTTTTCATGCAGTGCTACCACTAACATGGGAGTTTAGCGTATAGCGGTATATTTTTTCCAGCTACGCTCACTACTGGCTACACTGCCGGCCTCTCGAGAACAGATGGAGCGTGAGTCAGTGGGCGGCGGTAAGCCCTGGGTGTCGGCCGTGTGGCCTGCTGCGCTCCCGGCCATTTGCACTCTATTTTAACCCTTTAAAAGCCTTAATAATGCTCCTAACTTGCTGCTTTTTAGATACAGACTTAAGTCGGGCCCCACTCTTTAAGTGTTAAGCCTCACTATCCCCCTGTTTTCTTGTATTACCCTGAAGATGTCTTGAGAAAATAGACGAAAGCTTGGTGTTCCATTGTTTCAATTTTCCTAGCGAGTTTTACTATATATATATGTTTTATGCTCTCAGTCGTACTCAAACCACCGACAGTCAGGACTGTCAGGACGAGTGTCCATGCTTCAAATACACTACAGCATGGCGTGATAAAGGATACTTAACCTTTTCCTATTTATATCAAGGAGAAGGGAAATCCTACTTGGAGAATATATTTCAAGTCAACACATGTCGTAGGATCCATATTCCAGGATACCATACGGGGATTTTTACAAGTACCCCCACCTCTATTATTATGTTCCTTCCAACAACCAACTCTACTCCTAAAATCGATTAATGAAATTTATAACCAGAGTTGCGTAGGGATACTTTTAAAAATCCCCGTATGGTATCCTGGAATATGGATCCTACAACTTTTGATGAATTTCAAATTGGGTTGGCTGGAAAGTATTTTACTGAGTGTTCCTGAAGGATTTTGTGAATGTTAACAGTCTCCGCAATATAATTATGGAAGAAAACGGAGGGTTGGATGTCGCTTAGAGAAAACCACGGCTTTTCGTGGTGAACTATTATAGGCTGGTTAAAAATAATGTTCATTATAGATTCCACTTACCGATTTTGTTCTCAATGTCCTTATCATAAACCGTATTTGTTTTTCTCTATAACTTAAGTTTTGTAGCTGCCTGCCATTCAGCCACAATCTTCCCCAGAGTGTTGGGGCTTGTACTGAAAGGTAAATTAAGAGCATATTTAATGAAAATAATATATTATATATATAGGCCCCTATATATATATATATATATATATATATATATATATATACATACATACATACATACATACACATTATATAATTATCTCTCTTTCACTCTCACTCTCTCTCTCTCTCTCTCTCTCTCTCTCTCTCTCTCTCTCTCTCTCTCTCTCTCTCTCTCTCTCTCTCTCTCTCTCTCTCAAATTCAAAGCAAAGTTCCTCTCCTTTTGATTTTGGATAATATTAGATGGTACACTTGGGCTTGATAATACACTAGGATGAGGTAAGGTATAATACAGACATGTCTTGCCTGTGATAAAGTAGGTTCCTGGTTTACTTCTACTGTAAGAGCAGGAAGAGTTTTGGATCACCTTGCTATGATAAATGGTTACTTTTTGTGTTACGTAGCTACCGGTATGTTCTAATGTATTTACCCAGGTTAGAATGCCAAAGCTAACGGTGTTATATTTAAACATAATTTCGCAGTAGAGTTTGCATTATATTATGAAGCATTGAATTTATAACTTATAAGGAACTTAAGGAAAAGCCTAGGCTGCCTAGTGATATTGCGCTGGAGTGATTTTGTAATATGATGTGTTGTAGTAATTATATATCTGCAGAAGAAAATATCCGTTTTCTAAGTACAGTCTGTTGTAGTCATTATTTCTATAGCATCTCCCAGTGATAAATATAAGACCGCGAACA